>CAMZMU010000072.1:50103225-50229721 GCA_947311845.1 Poa pratensis | reverse complement strand
GCTCGTTTGGCCACCTATACCCACACCTAACGCTGGCCATCGGGCCAACCCGACATAGCCCGATGAAGCCCGACATTTCTGTTCGGTGCCTTGCCAGGCCGACCCACGTGTCCGAGTTTCAGAAAAAAGAGCACGGCCCGCGTGCTTCAGGCCGACATGATTCACAGCAAAGGCCTAGCATGCCTATTTGGCCCCTTCCGGCTGTTTTTCGGCTTTTTTTGGAAATTAAAAAATATATAGAAAAATATAGAAATTAAGAAAATTTCGTGCCGTGCTTTGGGCCGTACCGAAATATCGTGCCTTCGGAGATCGCGTGGCTCGATAATATGCGGCCGATGGCACCCACACCAACCCCCGGACCCGCGCACTCAGTCGAACGACTCGACCGCACCGCACCTACCCCCAACCACCATCACCTACCTTCCCTCTGCAGACGGGCCGTCCTTTCCTATAATCCCATCCCCTCTTTCTATCCCCTCTACTCGCCGCCTCTCTCCCTCTCTACTCCCTGCACCGCCGCAATGGATCCCATCGCGTCGTGGGGCCTGACCCCGCTCGCCGACGCCGACCCAGATGTCTTCGACCTCATCGAGAGGGAGAAGCGGCGGCAGCGCAGCGGCATCGAGCTCATCGCCTCCGAGAACTTCACCTCCTTGCGTCATCGAGGCTCTCGGCTCCGCTCTCACCAACAAGTACTCCGAAGGTATGCCCGGCAACCGCTACTACGGCGGCAACGACGTCATTGACGAGATCGAGAACCTCTGCCGCGACCGCGCTCTCACGGCATTCCGCCGATACTGCTGCATGGGGCGTAAACGTGCAGCCCTACTCGGGCTCGCCCGCTAACTTCGCCGCCTACACCGCGTCCTCAATCCGCACGACCGGATCATGGGGCTCGACCTCCCGTCCGGCGGACATCTCACGCACGGCTACTACACCGCCGGCGGGAAAAAGATCTCTGCTACGTCCATCTACTTTGAGAGCCTGCCGTACAAGGTGAGCGCCGCCGACGGGTACATCGACTACGACAAGCTGGAGGAGAAGGCTATGGACTTCCGCCCCAAGCTTATAATCTGCGGTGGCAGCGCATACCCCAGGGACTGGGACTACGCGAGGCTCAGGGCTGTCGCCGACAAGGTCGGGGCCATGCTCCTCTGCGACATGGCGCATATCAGCGGCCTAGTCGCCGCGCAGGTAAAAATGATCTCTACTAGTTTTATTCCGAAATTGGATCTTCGCTCTAAGATTGCTCTTTTATACTGTTACGCTCCGGCATTTGTTTTGTTGTATGTCGTGAATATTGGATCTAGCGATCTGCGGACCCAATGAGAGTTGGTTGTTTAGACTTTAGATCTTGTTAGTAACTTAGTACCTACAGTAGTTGTTGAGTTTTGCAGCTGTATGTGAACTAGTGTATTTATGCATGTATCAGATCTGTGCATGTTTTACATAGTGACTGGTGCTGAGTAGCTAGCCGGTGGTATCTCCAATTGTTGGTTAGATTTATCTTAAATAATGACACAGATGATAATTAACCTCGTGTCTCAAATTGTTTTTCGTGCTGTCCTTCTTTTTCCAGTAGGCAAATTGTAACGTACTGATACTAGCAGATCCTATCATGTAGCTGATAGCAATTTATTTTGTTCATCGCAGAAATGTATACTTTTTTTAAAACATAATGTAGTTGTATTTAAGACAAAATACATGATTGAAGAATCAATGATTTTCTTTTTTCTGATAGAACATGCAACAATCTGGATTGCAGTGAAAGTGATTTCTTTTGTTGTGATGAAGGTTATTAAGAGCAATCGAACATATGCTTAGAAACAGCTTAAACCGAACAGCAATAAAATATAGTAAATGACTGTCTGCTGCACAGTGTGCACATACATCAGAACAAGTTTAATCTCCATGCATGTACGTTTACTCAGTTTGACTGCCACACTGACCTTACAACTACTATTTCTATACCTATAATTATTGATGCACTTTGGAAGCCCATGAACAATCTGTAGATGCACCTTTACTGAAGTGGTGGACAGAGAACGAAAATGACCCAGTGTCATCGCGTGATTTTAAGATGGGGTGTCATACACCACACATATATGAAATACTCCCTCCGATCCACTTTAAATGTCGTGAAAATATACTATGCACGTACAGTTCCTAGTACAACTAGGAACAGTTATTTAGGATCAGAGGGAGTACTATATATCAGATAATTTTTTACATGGTGTCCCACTCTCTAATCTATGCCAAGTACACCCTGCCTCTAATGTTGTTATTTAAATAATAATTATAGTTCATTTTTTGTTTCAGCGTAATTTTTCGATCACATTGTGAAATTTAATTGTGTTTTGTGCACCGATAACCGATTGACTTCCTGAATGCTAGATCGTTTACTATCCTTCTGTACATAGGACAAAAGGTCCCATTTCCTGACATGATATATGGCACCGTATAATTATGATGTGCTACTGGTCTGAAATGTACAAGCATATTTGATACGTGTTGAATGGTCAACTGTCTGTATGGTATTTAGTTGGAGGAATTACATTTTATGTACTACCTCCGGATCGGAGGGAGTATCTAAACAAGAAAGCATATAATGTACCATGAAAATTGGACAGAACATCCTATTAGTTTTGTTAAATCCTGGTCATCTTTCTTTAGATGTTTTAGGCATATTATAACAGATTGATGACTAATGTGTATGAATGTTGATGTAGTCCTATGGTATCTAAATGCTTATCGTATCCTTTCCTTTTATCTAGGAAGCTGCAAATCCTTTTGAGTTCTGTGATGTGGTTACCACTACAACACACAAGTCGCTCCGAGGACCAAGGGCTGGCATGATCTTCTACCGGAAGGGCCCTAAGCCTCCAAAGAAGGGTCAGCCTGAGGGCGCTGTTTATGACTACGAGGACAAGATCAACTTTGCGGTGTTCCCATCACTCCAAGGTGGCCCTCACAACCACCAGATTGCTGCCCTTGCTGTCGCGCTGAAACAAACCATGACACCTGGATTCAAGGCCTATGCAAAGCAGGTCAAGGCCAATGCTGTTGCCATTGGAAACTATCTCATGAGCAAGGGTTACAAGATGGTGACCGATGGAACTGAGAACCACCTTGTTTTGTGGGATCTCCGCCCCCTTGGCTTGACTGGTATGTACTTTATTTGTGTGAGTTGGTTTTCTAGCAGCCTATGATCAGTTAACATTGGTATTGTTTGTAGGAAACAAGGTCGAAAAGCTCTGTGACCTTTGTAACATTACACTGAACAAGAATGCAGTCTTTGGTGACAGCAGTGCATTGTCTCCGGGTGTGTCCGCATTGGTGAGAATCACTCCCTCTGCTTTAAAGTTTTAATTACATCTTTTGATGCTGCAAGCCTGAAGCAATTATTACTTCCTCCATTATATAGGTGACTTCCTAGAATATCTGCAGTCAAACTTCTCTTACTTTGTTTTGTAAAACATAAAAAAAAATTAGATAGGTATACAAAAACAATATTATTAGATTAGTTATAAAAAATATTTCCATAAACATTGCAGTTTTATATTTTTTAAGAACATAATCGCATGAAAGTAATCGTCATAGTTGAATGTTGGAGACTCTCCATATCTGAAATGTCATCTACTTATGAACAGAGAAGTACTGTTTATTTCGTATACATACATGATACTTTTTTGTGTGAGCAATCAGGGTCATTGTGGTTTTTTATTCACCACTGTTGAAGTGGTAAATTTTCTGTGAAATAAAACAAGTCCTTGGTACAGATTAAATTATGATCCACATGCCCTGTTATGCCAAAACTACGACCATGCACTTCTGAAATTCACATTGTAAATCTGTACTCCCATATAGTGTACCAATTTGAATCAGACTCAGAGCATCAATCCAAACCGTTGGCGTCCCATGCACTTCTGAAATTCACATTGTAAATCTGTACTCCCATATAGTGTACCAATTTGAATCAGACTCAGAGCATCAATCCAAACCATTGGTGAACAGTAGCCTGAACTGCCTCACCGTGTTCTAGCACCATCTTTCCTTACAGAAAAAATGCGCATGCCTTACTGCCATATATGTGTTGAGCGAAAGCAAGATTTGAGATTGCCTGCCAGAGAACAGGGAGTAATTTGACAATTAAGCACGTGAGGATCCTAATGGTTACATTTGTTTTTGGCATGGGGTACATTTTGTTTATCTGTTATATTTCCTCTGTTTGCCACCAATCAGTGGCGATTGCCCTTATACTAATTTCTTCCTTTCTAATATTTCATTCCTGCATTCGTACATCCACAATGGTCATTTGCCTTGAATAATTTCGCAAGGGCACACCATGACTTCTTTTTCTTGTGCCAAAATCACTCCATAGCGTTAGGCTTTCATAGCATGTCTATACATACCAGTGGTATAGTGTTAGATTATTTTTACTTTACTTTATTCCCTGTCTTTGTTCATTTGGATCACTACCGTACATCCTTTTCTTTTTTAGGGATTATCTGCTAATTCTTCTCATGTTCCACCTAAAAGTTCTTCTGCAAATTCTTATGAATTGATAGTAAAAAAAGAACTGTGTTAGGAATTGTATTAGATGAGGCACAATGTCACAGCATTGAAAGAAGATATTGGACTTTCAAGTTTAGGATCATCCTTATTATAATAATTTTATCTGACAGTGCATGATAATGTAGCTGATAGGATTTGCAGCATAACAGGATCAGAAGATATATAGCTATGCAATTGATTAACTTTGCAAAATCAGGAAACTAAGCAAACTAAATTACTTTTCAGCTGATGCAAAAGAAAACTACCCTTTTGTTTAATGAATTTGTGGAGTGTCCTTTCTATTCTTATTTGCCGTTAAGATTTTCTTTACTATTGGTTTTTCCCTTGCCTCATAACTGCTGAAATACTCTCTCCATTGATTCTGGTTATTGTTTTTAGGTGCTCCTGCAATGACTTCTAGGGGTCTGGTCGAGAAGGATTTTGAGCAGATCGCTGAGTTCCTCCACCAGGCCGTGACAATCTGCCTGAACATCCAGAAGCAGCACGGCAAGCTGCTCAAGACTTCTCCAAGGGCCTGGTGAACAACAAGGACATTGAGAACCTTAAGGTTGAGGTCGAGAAGTTTGCCACCTCCTTCGACATGCCTGGATTCACGCTCGAGAGCATGAAGTACAAGGAGTAGGATACGGTGTGGTTGTCTCCGCTAGTCGCCAATATGCTCCATACCTCAAATAAGCTTTCTTCGCCACCATGCAATCCCACTGTACCGCCACTCGTGATATGATGCTTTTATGAATTTTGTCTGCTTGCCTCTAATAGGTTCGTAGCTCGTAGCGCCTCTCACCTACTTCTGTTCTTGTTGCCATCCACATTGTATCATACTAGAGGCTGGAACGTCCCTTGGGGCGCTTCCTGACGTTCCTGTGCTGCCAAATCACAACATGCATTTGATGGAAAGTATGTGAGTCACAAATAAACAATTGCACACAGAATTGTAACCCATGTTACAAACAGTTGAATATTAACAGTCCATCTTTGTATAACCGGTAATGTTCAAAATTGGTTAGCAAATTATAATGTAAAAAATCTGGCTATAGTCAGTCGTTCAAAATTGGTTAGCAAATTATAATGTTAAGACTTCGGCTATAGTCAGGAGGGGAGGTGTTCCGAATTGGTTACCAAAATTACAGTAAAAAAATCTGACTATAGTCAGGAAGGGATCAAGATGTGATAGGTCCGGTCCGATCCGGTCATAGAACCTATACAAAAAGTAGCAGGTTTAGTTTAGGCCCGCACATCCCATTCCAGGTTCAAGGTAATTCTAGGTTCGGACCTCTTCACTGTACAGTGCATTTTTGGATGACGTCCACCGCGCTTGGCGTCGCCCACCCGCCGTCGATGAACCTGCGCCTGCGAGTTGGACCCAACACCGTCCAGTTCCCGCCGATGCGCACCATCACCAGGTCCACCGGCGCCGCCGCATACGGCATACCTGACCGCTGACCCGCGTGAACTCGAGCGCACTCCTGTCGAAGTACACCTCAAACGGCGCCACGGTCAGGACGCGCCGCACTCCCGCGGTCGCACGCTCGAACGCCGCCTCAAACGCGCGGTACACGCCGCGCCGCAGCACGGTGTACGGCGCCGCCGTGTCGAGAGTGAGAGCTTGGAGTAGAGTTGGCTCGGCAGGCTCGCACCGCCCCCGCCGAGGCCCGCGTCGCAAGTAGCTGCGACCGGAAACGACGACCCAAGGAGCCCAGGCGGCGAACACGCGGAGAGGATGCCCGGGACGGTCACCTCTGCAGCTCCGCGTTCGGCGGGCTCCCGTTAGTGGCGTTCGTGGCGACGTTGACGAGTGTGAGGTCCCGGACGCGGCGGCGCACTCGGCGCAGGAGCACGGGACGATAAGGAGAGCGAGAGCGTGTACTCGGTAACCGGCTAGTGCTCCACCAACGACCTCACGAGCGTCGCCATGTCGACCAGCACCACCTGCTGAGGTCGCTCCCCGTGACTTGGAGATGGTCGGGAAAGATGAAGGGAGGATCCTTCAGGGAGGCGACGGCGTGCTCTGCCCCGACAGCTGATTCCAGTGTCGGCGAGGTGCTTGGTCCTGCGGCAGCGCAGGGGCGGCCGTCCTATAGTTCGTCCACAGAGGTGCGGGTAAGATCCTAGGTTCGAACGGTTAGAACCATCTTGGACCTAAAATTTCGTGGGTAGGCCCGTTACCCTAATGGTAAGAAAATCCAGGTCCGGTCCAGCGGGCCACTAGGCCGGACCGGACCCATCGCATCTTGAGGGAGGCCCCTACCTGTATTTTCATCAAAACGAATTACAAGAGAGGGAACAACGACTCTCTAGCGGTGGCATTTGAGAGAGAGCAGTCCCCTCTTGAGGATGAGATGTGTAGCAGTTGGGAGAGAGCAGTCGCCTCTTGAGTATGAGATGTGTATGCTACGTCTATTCGAGTGAGAGGAATCGTACTTTTTTTTTGAACGGGGAAGAGGCCCAAAGGCCCTGGAAGCTTTCATTGATCGGTGGGATACATTACAAAGAGGCCCCTGTCCAATACATGCCCTCAACATTTACAAGAAAGACCGTAAAAAGTAAACGTGAAACGCGATCCAGTCCTTCTTCTCCACCGCTTCTGGTGCTCATGGTTGACCCCGAATGGCGACCACCATCGGCAACACCGGGGACTACGCCACTTGGGTTGCCGTCGCGATGGACGTCACGATGAGATCGAAGATCCTCCGCTTCGGCATCTTGGCCTGGAGGAAGAAAATACTGCGTCGCCTCCCGAACGCCACACGCGGAGTGGCCTCCTTCGGCACAGGTCACATCGGCAAGCTCGACCTCCGTGGATTTACTACGCTTGAGAGCTTCTTCAGATATTCCCCGGCTCTCATCGCCAGATCTGCAGCTCCACGTCTGCCACCATGGTAGCCCGATGGAGAACATAGATGAGGAGAAGGGGGACCGACCTCGAGCTTATTAATCATGGGGCCTAAAAGTGTTATATCTTCCATCTAGGTTTTGGTGATTAGTGACACACAATTAGAGTACTAACTGTGCGCTAAGTGCTTTCAGATACAGGTGATGAATGAAGCATAATGGTTAGCGAGCCATCAAATCAAAAAAGGAAAGAGAGCTAACAAAAATGTGCTTGTTGCTGTTAGTCCGGAGGGGTCCGGAAGTTCTGGTTTCCAGGGCCGGAAGTTCTGGTGTCTCGCACCGGAAGTTCCGCTTTGGACACCGGAAAGTTCCGGACCACTGAATTTTGCTAAGTCCTTAAAGACTTTTGCTTTTGACCTCTCTCCGGAACTTTGTCTAGAAGAAGTGCCGGAATATTCTGGGGGGGGGGGGGGGGGGCGGAAGTTCCGGCCCTACACCTCGGAAGTTCCGGTGCGGGACTCCGGAAAGTTCCGGTGTACTGGAATTTCGCCAAGTCTTTTAAGAGCCTTGCTTCCGACCTCCTCTGGAACTTTGTCCCGAAGAAGTACCGGAATATTCCGAGGGCCGGAAGTTCTGGCCCTGTGCCACCGGAAGTTCAGTACCGCCAAGAGCTGCAACGGTTATATTTTTGGGAGGGGCTATAAATGCCCCTCCACCTACCTCTAGCTTCCTTGCTCAAACTGCACACTCTCTCCTCCATTAATTTGAAGCTTTAAACACCCAGATCTACCTCTCCCACCAACCAAACTTAAACTCATCCAAGGATCTGGTGGAGGAGACATTGATCTACCTTTCTACCGAGTCGAAATACATTTTCCCCTTCATCCTCTCACTACCCCTTTGTGGATCTTGTTCTTCCTTGGGTTTCTTGTAACCCTAGGAGGCCTTTGTGAGTTTCGGTGGCCTCAACTTGTTGCGAGGTGCTCCGGGACATTGTTGGGAGGCTCCAACTCATTGTGGAGTTCTCCGACCTTGGTGTATCGGTTTGGTCAACGCCTTCAAGTTGACCTCATAGTGGAACGAACCAATCCCTCACGGGTGAAGCTCATGGAGAATAGAGTGAGCACATCCGTGCTATTGGAGTGCCTAGTGAAAGAACATCTCTTATTGTTTTGTGTGTTAGGCAACAACACTAGGATTACACTAATTTGTTGCCAAGTGATGCAGGAGTTTTTTTTTTGATGCGCCATACTGTGGGGAAGACCCCCACAGCGTAAAAAAAATTATATATATGTAAAAGTAAATATTTACATACAGTCAAAAGTTCTGAATAAGAGATTACAAACTATCTATCCATGCTTGCATACCCTCCTTCAGACTGGGTTTAACCCTATGTCTGATATCTTCTATGGATGCTTTGAAGAAGACCGAACAGGTATTCATACTCCTCTGTTCATTATCAAATATGATCTTGTTTCTGTGATTCCACAAACTCCAGCAGCCAGCCATCATCGCAATCTTGAAAAAGTTGTTGCCTGACCTGTTTTTAGCATCCATAATCATGTCATTGAATTGAAGCTCAATATCCCAGCTTTCTCCTAGCTTGTTCCAGAATTCCGTACTAAATTTGCACGAAAAGAATAGATGTGGCATAGTCTCAAGTACAGAGTCATCACAGAGAACACAAGATGTTGTTTCGACGTGAATTTTTTTCCTTGTAAGCAGGTCTCTCGTATTTACTCTATCTTGTATCATCAGCCAAAAGAAAATTTATGCTTCGGTAGGCAAGGAGATTTCCATATCCATTCGAATATCACATGTGCCTTTAGGTATTTGTTAAGTTCAAGATATACCTTTCTTGTTGAGTATCCTGAGCTGCTCCATTGAAATTTTCACAGGTCCTTCTCAGTCTGCGCCTGAAGGCTATTAAGCATTTGAATCAACTCGTTACATTGGTCGAATGCAATCATAGATAGAGGCAAGAAAAACATATCCTGCAAGCTATCATTAATCAACGATATAGCCTCTTTTAATGTGATCATTTTGTCCTTTGCAAACGAGTGCAGTTCACGATATTTTGTGTTCAAGGGCACTTGATTCCATTTGTCCTGCCACAGATAAACAGTTGCTCCATCCGCAGGTTCACAATATGCAATGCTTCTGAAATCTTCTAGAAAGGACATGCAATTCTTCCACCAAAGGACCTTTTCTGCCATTGCTGTTTGGGATTGTGTTGTTGTTATAATATGCCTTCCATAGCAAATTGACCCATGGGATATCATGCTGATTGTAGAATTTATATAAGTTTTTCATCAACAAAGCTTTGTTTTGATCTCTGAGCTTCAGAACTCCCATCCACCTGCATCTTTCGGTTTACACACTTTATCCCATTTAATCAAACAGTTTCCCTTTCTTTCAATATCTTTCCCATGCCACAGAAAGATTCTCATCGCCTTTTCCATGTGATCAGTGTGTGTGTAATGTACTTTGAGAGCACACATGATATGGTTTGGCATTGCAGAAATAATAGATTTGATCACTACTAGCCTTGAGCAATATGATAGCATGTTAGATATACCTTAAAGGCGTTTATCCAATTTACATACTGTTGGCATGAGATCCTCCACTCTCGGTCTGGTAGTCCCCATGGGTAGCCCTAGATATGTGAAAGGCAGAGATTCCACCTTACAGCCAAGCAAAAGAGCTAATTCCTCAATTTTATCAGACGGTGTGTTAATAGGCACCATTGATGTTTTATGATAATTGATCTTGAGACCTGTAGAGTTGGAGAAAGATTGCAATATGTTTTTTAAATTACCAATCTGTGTAGCATCAGCAGGCATAATAATCAATGTATCATCCGCATATTGGAGTATAGGATATTTCTGACCAAAACTATTATCCACTAGCAGATTAATCAATCCTTGTTGCCATGCTTCATTAACTATAATTTGCAGAAGTTCAGCTGTCGAAACAAACAGTAAGGGAGACAGTGGGTCACCCTGCCTGACCCCTCTTTTGCAGTGAATAACTTTGCCAGGTACTCCATTCAATATAACAGATGTGGTAGCAGTATTCAGAATATTGTCAATCCATCCGATAAATTTATCACCAAATCCTAGGTGCTTCAGCATTGCAAGTATAGCACTATATTCAACCATGTCAAAAGCCTTTTCGAAGTCTATTTTTATAATGACAATTTCCTTCTTGGATTGGTGACAAATGTGTAGATATTCAAATGCCCAGGAGATGCATTCATGTATCGATTTTGTCTTTATAAATCCATATTGGTTCGGATGTAGTAGAGGAATAATCACCCTTTGAAATCTATTTGCTAGCAACTTTGTAATAATCTTTAAGCTCATACTAACCAAAGATATTGGTCTAAAATCTGCTGGAGTTTCTGGGTTTTGGATTTTTGGAATCAATGTGATATATGCAGAGTTTGTGCTTGTCAGATCAAGGTTGCCAGCATAGAAGCTATTGCAAAGACTGTAAAACTGCTCCTTAATATGATACCAGAATTTTTTCATGAACAGCCCATTAAAACCATCAGGGCCGGGGATTTATCTAATGGCATATGCTTGATAATATCATCAATTTCCTCCTTGCTAAATGGTGCCTCCATATCTTCAAGGTTTTGTGGTGTAATGAGAGCGCTCAGATCAAATTCCATAGTTGGGCTATCAGTTCTACCCAATCTGTTGTGAAAGGCATTCCACAGGACTGTCGCCTTTTGCTCATGCTCTGTAACAGCATTTCCATTTTCATCCAATATACTGCAATTTTATTACATCTGTAATTTCTGGTAGCTATTGCGTGAAAGAATTTTTGTTCTCGTCACCTAGCTTAGCCCATCGAATATTTGCTCTTTTTCTCCAGTACAGCCTCTTTGCTTCAAGTAACTTATATAAATGGGCCTTCAGTGCAACAGTGAAGTTCTTTTCAGGGATAGACAGAGTTCTCTGTTCTTCCAATCCGTCCATCATGGTCAGCACATAATTGCAGTTATCAATAATGAGAGAAAGATTAGATAATGTCTTACTCCATTTTTTGACACCATATCTCAGAGATTTGAATCTGGGTTTTTATATACACCTAAATGTTGCCAATGTTTCTCCACTGTCTCCTTAAACTCTGCAAATTCAAGCCAATACTCTTCGAATCTAAATATTTGTGCTCTTGGAATATTAGATGAATTTGTATAATAATGGGAGTATGATCAGAACCCAGCCTGGCTAAAGGAGTTGCTATAGTATTCGGGAAGGCAGTAGTCCATGCATGAGAAGTGAAAATCCAGTCCAACTTTTCAAGTAGCGGTGCACTCTGCATATTACTCCATGTATAAGATCTCCCTTTTAATGGTATCTCTTCAAGATCATGTATTTGAATGATAGTGTTGAAAGCATCATATTGTTCACATTTCCACCACCTCTGTTTCTATCCTCATTGCTTCGATCATGTTGAAATCACCCATGATAATCCAGTATTCATATTGAGTGACATCTAGCTACTGGAACCAATCTGCAAACTCTTGCCTTCCTTCGTTAGTGCATGGTGCATATATGTTGGTCACATAAATTTCTCTGGCACTGAAATTGCAAACCAATTTGACTGTAATTTCATATTTGCTCTGACTAATTACAGTGCCCGTGAAGTGTTGTCCATTCCAAATAGTAATCAGTCCTCCCGAGCTTCCTACAGATGGTTGATATGCATATTGATTTAATCTCCTAGGGCAGAATTTCTTGATGTAATTTGCGTCAAAATTCTCTCTTTTAGTCTCTTGCAAACACATAACATTGCAATTACTCTGAAGTACTTTATTTGCTAAATCATCGCATCTATCAACCGAGTTGACCCCTCTGGTATTCCAATTGAAAAAGATCCAGTCTCTATTCATTGGGGAAACATTTGTATGCGGTTAAAGTGAGAACAGGTACTGAACTCAGATATATTTCTTTCTGTATGCACCAGCTGACTGAACGGTGAACAAATATGCTACAGTGATCGACAACAGGATGGTGTACAGTAAATAGTATGCACCAGATCATATGATACATGAATAACAGATGGAAGTAGATAGATGTGCTTATATAATCGGTTCTTTGATATCGCTCAGGATAGGTATAGTTCATGTAAAACACATTGGTACGAAAGGAAACACTATTACATAGATAGATTGGGTCCTTGGCACACAGAGATAGCAAATGATCGAAATGAACGAAATAATACTCGAATATTAAAACCCTAGGGATAACAGGATAGCAGAAGACCCTATCCTTGGTCATGTGAACATGGAGTTTATTCACTATCATCGGAACTGATGTGCGTGAGAGCAGCTTCAGATAGCACCGTAGGTGGCATCTTGCAGTGTGCTGCACCAATGACTTGCAGAGTTTCTACCGGCAGGTGTGGTGGTGGTTCTTCAGTTTCATCCACAATTGTAGCTTCAAAGCGTGATTCCAGGTTGCCTCCCGCTGTGGAGCATTCTCCTGCCTCCATAGCACTCTTCTGGTCTTTAAAACCGGCTGCCAGTCCTGCAAGTCTGTCACTGCGCCTAACAGATTTGACATTGCGTAACAGTTCCTTTTTCTGTCTTTTACCACGTTTAGCCGAAGGTGGCGGAACTGGCATTGGCATCACCACATCATCATCATCACTAATAATTTCAGTAATCTGAACTGATGGGCTGTTGTTGTTTGTCTGCGGATGATTGTTGCTGACGTTGAGAGTGCTGATCTGCAGTGTACATGTTCTGATTGTGCCTGCAGTCCCTGTGGATTCTGTAATGTTGCATCTGGCTCCTGTGATCTGTCCAGAACCAAGCTGTGGGATTATGTCTCCTGCATTGATAACTAGTGCAGCAATAAGTTTCTTGAAAGTGTTAATAGGATCATCTTCAATTGGTTCCTCGACAGCAGCTATGTTTGCTTCAGGTTGTAGTGGTGGGGTGACAGGTGCTTGATTCTGAACTGCAGTTCTTCCTCCACTGCAGCAGGTGCCGCATCATTGGGTGCAACATTGCCGGGCACCTCCTGCTCTACACCTTCATTATCTTCCTGCATGGCCTGCTCATGCCAAAATCCACCCTCAATTGGAGCTGGCATTGGATGTGGGTTAGCACCATTAGGAGGTAGAGGGTCCTCATCACCAGCCACCCCTCCCAACATCCTGCGTTGCAGAACCACTAATGGGCAGGTCCAAGAGTCTGTGTTGCCATCTTCAGTCAAGTTTTTCAGAATAACTAGGCTCATGGGTAAAGTGTCAACATTGTAGGCCCTAATCTTAACCAAGACTCTAGCACGGTTGGACAGATCTTCGTTCCATACTAGGCAACGTCCATAAGGCACAAAAGCTTTAACAATGCATCCAAAATCCCAAATTCTTGAGGCAGATTAAGAAGCATAATCCATACATCATGTGTGAGTAGTGTTGCTCTACGGTTGATACCATGATCCTCAGCGACAAATCTAAGTACTGTGTCTCCAATATAAATAGGGCTCAGTGCAATAGCTGCATCTCTATCTGTAACAGTCACAAAACGTACCAAAGCTGTTCCCATGGCGCAGCGTGATGTTGATCTGACGTCAAGTCCAAGATGATGGAGGCGTGCAAGGATGATCTCCAGGCCTTCATAGTACTGTTCAGGTTCGATCTCGGGCGCCAGGGTGGCGATCGCCCAGTCGTCACAGATGCGTGGCGATTCTCCTCCAAGCACCACATAGCCGCGCTGAGTGCGCAACGGCCCCGGTGGAAGCGCCGTCATCCCGGCAGGAACATGGGGCAGGACGTCGCAAGGATAGTTCGCCATGGCGGGCGAGGTCGGTGAGGGAGGAGATTGATCTAGGGGTGATTCTGAGACGTGGGAGATACTGCTTATATATGGAGATGTGGCGGCAGTCTATCTCGTGATGGCGTGATATCAGGCGAATTTTGGATCGGTTGCCAAACGGTTTTTTCTTGCTAGGGTTGTTGAAACAGGAATCTTCGAGATGTCCATAATGATGACAAGATTTGCATCTGATTTGGGCCGTACATGCTGTGATACGGTGTCCCGTTGCATTACAACGTGTACACGTGACAGGTTTATAAACCAATCTACGTTGTGGTGTCGTACGTCTGTCGTTGCGAGCTCTCCAGACTTTGTTTGGTCGTTCCGTCCTGGGTGGGTTTGTCAACCATTTTTCCCTGACCAAATTTGAATTTGAAATATTGGCCTCTAATCCCGGAGTTGCAGGTGATGCATTCGGGAATTACGATCAACTGATGCTGGCTGCGATCTGGTTCTATGGTGGTACTATGATTCCCCAGCGGAATGTTATTGGCACCCGTAAGGATCGTCCTAGCAGCAGGAGTTTGCAAAACCCTAGCAGAGGCAGCTTGAAGATAAGTGGTGGATGGACGCCTTCTAGCATCGGCGTGGGGTTGATTGATCGGGACATGTTTCTTTTTCCTTTGAACCAAAGTCCATTCTTGATCTTGTTCCTTATACCAAAGTGTCTCTTCCCTTTGCCAATTAGGTCCACCGAACCCCCACAGATCGAAATAACAGACAAATGCATTGCAGACATGTGATCTTATTTTAAGAATCAGAAAACCAACTTCTTTAGAACATACATCAAACATGAACACACGATCTCTAATCCTCGTGACTCTTAATTCATCATAGGCTGCTCCCAGACATGCAGATAGAGCGAGACTCACATTGAGAGGGTTCAGATCGAAAGATGTACGCCCAAAAGAGACGATCATGGAGAAACCATTCGAAGATGAGATTGGATTGACAGATGTGGCAAAATGTTCACGCACTTTCAAACGAAAAGCATGCCCATGGGTGAAATCCAGATGATGTGCGATGGAGTCCGGATCGGAGAAAGGATCTGGTGATGCCATACCTTTCTAGGTGGAACCTTGACGAGTCGATGGACTCCAATCCTTCCTCGTGCGCTTGGTCAATCGCCAAAAGATCAGAGTATGTGGTGGAGAAGGTGGAGAGGGAGATGATGGTTGGCTTAGAAAATCGAGGTGGTCACCGGAGAAGGAGATCGCCAGCGATTTGGGTTAGGGGGTGGGAGCGCCGAAGGGAGCCATTGCTCCACCTGATGATGCAGGAGTTAAAAGATATTTTCATACAATGCATTGAAACATTTGTGAGGAAAAAGAGCTGCAGGAACTTCCAGGCCGGAGTCTGCACCCTCAGGGGCCGGAGTCTCCACCCTGCTGGTTGGTGCGCAAAAGGCCCAGAGGATGGCACTCCCTGCACAGGGGCCGGAAGTGGTCCGGAGTCACTGGACTGGCTGGAGTCTCCGCCCTCCTTTGGGCCGGAGTCTCCTCCCTTACCGGAGTCTTTGGCCTCTCCAGACCAGATTCTCCGGAGTTAGTTGACTGCAACGGCTACATTTCGTGAATGGGTATAAATACCCCTCCTCCTACCTCCAGCCAGTTAGCTCGCCCTGAATTCATTGACCTCCGTTGTTGCAAGCTCAAAACTCCAAGAACTCCCAATCCCTCCACCCAAACTCGTTGATCTTTGGAGGATTGAAGGAGAAGGCCAAGATCTACATCTTCACCAACCCGATTTACTTTTCCCCTTCATTTACTCGAGGGACCATTTGCTAGGGTTTCCATTGGGAAAACCTAGCCCCTTGTTGTTCTCACTTGTTGTTGTTGTGACAGATTGTAGCCGTTCGGGAGCCCCCAATTCAGTTGTGGGTGTGTGCCCCGGATTGTTGTTGTAAAGGCTCCGGTTTCCGCCTCGAAGGGAACCGATAGTGGAAGGTGAACCAATCCTTTGTGGTGCGGTTCATCGGAGAATAGGGTGAGCCTGTTGTGGCATTGAGCAAGCCTGTGGTGGCGAGCTCACACCCCTCCAACGAGACGTACTCCCCTAAAAAGGAGGAACTCGAGATTACATCCTTGTCTCCGCGGGCTTTCACCTCGGTTACCTATATCCTTGTTTATCGTCTTTACTTTGTGTATCTTGCTTAGTTGCTAGCTTGTCATATAGGTAAATTCACCGTAGTTGCATATCTAGAGAATTTACCTTTTGTGTCAAGCCTAAATTGAAAAAGTACTAAAATTTGGAGTAGCACCTATTCACCCCTCTCCTCTAGGTGCCATACGATCCTTTCACCTAGGTGGCTCTACACTCCTCCAACGTAGACGTACTTCCATTGGGAAGGAACTACGGGAAACATCTCCTCGTGTCCACTTTACGGTTACCTCTATCCTTTACACCTTGTTTTCACTGCATTACTTACCTTGCTCGTATCACATAGGTTGCCTATATCTAGTTGCACCTCTGGTTAATCTTGATCTACTTTGTGCAAGTCATAATTTAAAAAAGGATAAAATTTTGGTAGTCGCATATTCATCCCCCCTCTTGTCGACCATATCGATCTTTCAGCGTCGCAAATCCCGTTCCTGCCCATGGCTCCGCCCACCGGAGCTCCTTGGCATGGAGACACACCGCCGCCGGCAAGCAGATGCAGCTCGCGTGCATCCACAGCCAAACTCCCCTCGGCATAGCGCCATACGCCACATGGGACCAAACTACAAGCAGTAATCTACATATATATACAGAGGAGGGATGGCCGCCTCGCCCACCCGATCTCTGGCCAGCGAGGCCGCCGGAGACGAGGGGAAAGGCGCCGGAGTTTGTCGGGCGACTCTCAAGGGAATAACGAGGAGAGAGAAAGGGAAGGGAGAAATGAGAGCCCCTGCTACAGCCCCATGCATGGAGATCATTCTGCAAGAGGAATCGTACTTGGGCATGGAGTAGCACCCATCAACATGATGTGGCGATGTACAAATTGTAGTGGCTATGTGTTTTTTTTTAAACTCTTTGTAAATATTGATGTAAATACATTAACTTAATATAAAAATTGAGGCGGGAGCCTTCCCACTGATTATTCTCAAAACAATGATGTGGCGAAGGGTGCTCCTATATGACACGTTTTGTGTTGCTTATAGCCCTGACACATGAAGGAAGACAATGGTGGGCTGACCCACGCGACGATCTTCTTCTTCCGAGCGGTCAACTCAACCATTGCGCTCCTCACCTGCTCGACCCCCCCCGCTGATGACCCACAAGTATAGGGGGTGTATCGTAGTACTTTCGATAAATAAGAGTGTCGAACCCAACGAGGAGCAGAAGGTGCTGGTATGTAGTTTTGATCAAGGATTCACTGTAAACACTAGCAGACAAGTTTTTAGGGGTTTTCAATATAGCAGATAAATAGAGTATGAGTAAATAAACGAGAGCAATAATAATTGCAGCGAGTGGCCCAATCCTTTTGAGTGCAAAGGACAAGCCGGTTGTGCTACTTATGATTACCAAACGTTCCTGAGGACACATGGGAATTTCGTCAAGTGCTTTCGTTTCATGTAGTTGATTAATCTTCAATGTTTCGATAAGTGTTGTGTGGGTGAATCTATGCTAACGCACTGCCCTTCCTAGGACTAATACGTAATTGTGATTATACCCCTTGCAAGCATCCGCAACTACAAGAAAGTAATTAAGATAAATCTAACCACAACCTTAAACTCTCAGATCCTACAATCCCTTGTGCACTAACTTACCAACGGGGGTTCAGGTTTCTGTCGCTCCGGCAACCCCACAATTAGCAAGCTAAATACACAATGCATTCCCCTAGGCCCATAAAGGTGAAGTATCATGTAGTCGACGTTCACATGACACCACTAGAAGAATGACACCACAACTTAAATATCAAACCATTAAATATTACTCAACATTATTCCAATACAAGCAGCAAAACTTTCCCCATGTCCTCAAGAACTAAACAACTACTCACAAGACATCATATGGATCATGATCAGAGGTGATATAATGATGAATAACAATCTGGACATAAACCTTAATTCACCGATAAAACTTAATAGCATCAACAACAAGGAGTAATTAACACCGGGAGAGTCTCCCCAATGAACTAGACAAGGTGCAGCCCTAGATGTTACAGCGGAACGGAGTGGAGCAGTGGAGAAGATGATGATCCTGATGAAGTCCAGCACGATGACGGCGACGATGGTGATGATTCCCCCCCCCCTCCGGGAAGGAATTTCCCCGGTAGATTTCTCCCTGCCGGAGAGCTTTTCTCTCTCTATGGTATCCGTCCCGTGGAGGCGGCAGAATATTTCGTGGACGAACCTCCTCGATGTTTAGGGTTACGGGGGAGATATACGCGAAGGGGCAGCGCCAGAGGTGGGCCCAGGTGGCCACGCCAGGCATCGGCGCTGCCCCCCTCCTGGCCGCACCCAGGGGTGGCGTGGGGCCCACCTGGCCCACCTGGAGCTCCCCTTTTGGCTAGCTCCGTCATCTGAAAAAATAGGAACTTCGGCGAAAGTTTCGTGATTTTTGGAGTTTCGCAAATATATTAGCTTGACGGTGCTTTTTCCAGCTGAAATCTGGCTCCGGCAGATAAATCCCCAATAATCATCAAACTTGCAAATAAGATAAAATAACATAAGTAACGTGTATTAATATGAAATATATCGATGAATAACAGTAAATTATGATATAAAATACTGATGCAAAAAGGACGTATCAACTCCCCCCAAGCTTAGACTCGCTTGTCCCAAGCGAAAACTAAGATCAGTAAACAAGACCACAGGTTTATGGAGTGAAGTGTCGGTAATAAAGAATACGGACAAGGAGCATCAATATTTACTTATCAAAACAAATCATTTTAAACAGCAACTTCTCTGTATATAACTTAACTTGAAACAAGTAATGAAACAACCACAAATAAAGGTACATAAAAGAAATCAATTGGTGGTGGCAACCTTTGTTCTTGGTCAGAGAACAATCAGCAATTTAACTTATCTTTCAAGAAGAGTCTTTATACTAGAGCTATATCGCAGAACTTGCATGCTCAACCATCACGGTTCTCTTTGCAGTCAAAGAAAAACTTTCAAAGTTATATTCTCATAGATAAAAGTCTTTGTGCTCAAACAAAGGAAGAATAAAAGACATGATTGAAAGTATTACGTCTATAGATGGTTGTATCTCAACAACGCAAATGCTTGCTTAAAGAAAGAGGAAATAGGTGTACTGACTCAACATAAAAGTAAAAGATAGGCCCTTCGCAGAGGGAAGCAGAGATTAGATCATGTGCTAGAGCTTTTTATTTTTAAACAGATGTAAAAATTGTTTTGAGAGGTGTATGCTAATGGTCAACAAATCAGCGATAGAGTTCTTATCATCTTCCATGCTAACCAACTTTTAGAGCGGTTTCGAGAATTTATATACTTTGCATTATATTATGCACTTATAGCTTTGACACTCCTCCCCACCATTTCTTTTCACAAACCATGGCTAAACGAATCTCGGGTGCCTGCCAACAATCTCAAACCATGGAGGAGTGTCTATTTAATTACTTTACAGTGGTCTAACCAGCTCTTGTGCAATATAAAATAGATAAGCAGATGTAAGCTGCTAGTCTGAGAAAATTAAATTAGCATGGAAGATGACAAACCCAACTACCACGTCCTTATGAGCTTGGTAAACAGTGACACAAAAAAGGAGTATTTGAACGTTTTAAATGTAGCACATGACAAATTTACTTGGAGTGGCGATGAAATTCCACGCATAGGAAGTTATGTGGACACTCTGGAGGGTAGTGGCTAAAGGTTTTGGATGCACGAGAAGTATTTCCTCTCAGTACAGGGTTTAGGCTAGCAAGGTTTGGTAGCAAGCATAAGAGTTGAGAGAAACAAACTAACATAGATGTAATAAAAACAATCATGCTATCTTCCTTGTAAGCACAAATATTTAAACTCAAGAATGCTAATCTCATGGGCTAACAAGAAAGAAAGATTTTTTTTGGACCGTGCACAAGAAAGAAAGATAACAGGGATAATGTTTTTGCAAGAAGTTCTCTCTTCTCTACTTAAGCTTCAAAGTATTGTTGCTACTGACCAATGCTAAGTTTGCCACAACCAACTAGATTTACTTGCTGCACCCAAAGTGACGCTACTACTAACATCAAGATCAGCATATGAAAAGAATTTGCAAACTAAAATAAGGTGTGCAGGAAGTAAAGATAAAACTTCTCATTAATATTCCAAACAAAAGCAACCTCATACCAACGGATACATTGATAACCAACTAAGGAGTGACACTCCACATTGCAAACCATCTCATATGATAACTTCTCTACTCATGATACTACCACAAAATTTAGAAGGTAAAAGATAAAAGATAATGATACTGAAAACACTCCCCCAAGCTTGGAACAAGCTGAGGGTGTGTTGTTGCCCATGACGAATTATTCCCTTGGTGGGGATGGTGATGATGGAGATCCTTCATTATTACGCTTCCAGGATAGAGGCTCCCCATTGAAGAAAGATGAACCTAGTTTCATAAGTCCTGATGCTGGCAGCTGAGCTAATTTGATTAAACCTGGTCTCATACTCATAGTTTTGATTCTGCAAGTCATAAATCTGGGCTTGCAATTTCGCGGTGGCTTCATGGAGTAAGAACATATCCTTCCCAAGCTTTTCAGTCTCCTTCTGGTGTTTATCAATAAGTTCAGCAATAATCTTGTGGTTGACCTCCACTCCACGCTCTATCATCTTCTGGTACCTGAAAACTTCATGTTCAACTTCCTCCAGCCTCGCCTTCATGTCTCCATCCTTCTTTGGTCCTCGGACATCTCCTTGAACGAGGACGCCATCAACGCGGCGTATCTCATGCGGGTGCATGATACGTCTCAAACGTATCTATAATTTCTGATGTTCCATGCTTATATTATACCAATTGTCACATGTTTTATATACACTTTATATCATATTATGACATTTATTGGACTGACCTACTAATAGTTGCCAAAGTGCACAATGTTCTTGTTTTACACTTTAATGTGTAGGAATTATCAAAATTGGGCAAAGGAAACCTTGTTGGAGTCAAATCGGGACCTTCCTGAAATCTGTCTGAAAACGTTTTTCGGAGATTGTCACGTACCGGACAGAAGACGACGTCAAACAGAAAAAGTCTAGTCGCGAAAGTTGTGGGGAATTTTCTGCCAATCGATCTGGATTTAAAATTCGCCTAATTCCGAGTTCGGACGCTCCAAATATCGCCGCTTTACCGAAACCCTAAAGGAGATGACGGGAATCCGAGAGCATATATAAGGAGAGGAAACCTAACTCGTGGGGAGGCCCCCATACCACGAATTTTCCTCCTCCCAGGCAGCCGTCTTGGGGTGGAGAACCTCCTCCATACCAGCACCATCTCCACGGGCCGCCGTCGTCGCCTCCACGGGCTGCCACCGCCGCCGCGCCGTGGCTGCCTCCGCGTCGTGGCTGCCGCCGGCCGCCGCCTCCACTCCGGGCTGCACCTCTCCATCAAGCTCCTCATCACCATGACCATGTGTGAGTAGTTTCCCTCGGGGCTGAGGGCTCGTACGGTAGCTATGTGGTTTATCTTTCTCTCTCCCATGGTGTGATCTTTATGTGATCATGAGCTTTGTAATCTAGTTGAATCCATAGATGTTACTCTTCATTATCTTATATGCTACTTGAGTGGTTTTATTAATGTAAACTCCGGAGTCACCTTTGTCCCACGGTGCGAAGTTGACAGTGTGTGCACCGTGTGTGGCTCTTAGGCTAAAGATTACAGGAATACTTTTCATGAGTTATTATTTGAGTTGGATGTCTCTATGAAATTGTGGTGTTTGTCTAGTACTATTTTAGGGCGCTCAAGTTGACAGTGTGGGGTTCCCTAGATGTGGAATGCGACTTTAAGGTGTGCTTTTATAGCCCTACGCAGTGGATTGTGTTCGTTATCCAACGAGAGAATAATTCAGAGTAGCATAGTGAAGAGGAAATATCTATGTATTCAATTATATTATTATTGTTGAGAGTGTCCACTAGTGAAAGTATGATCCCTAGGCCTTATTTCCAAGCATTGAAACACCGTTTACTCTCATTTTGTCTCATGTTTGCTTGCTGCCATTTTTATTTTAGATTGTAATTACTACTTATAATCATTCATATCACTCGTATTTTAATATCTCTTCGCCGAATTAGTGCACCTATACATCTGACAAGTGTATTAGGTGTGTTGGGGACACAAGAGACTTCTTGTATCTTAATTGCAGGGTTGCTTGAGAGGGATATCTTTGACCTCTACCTCTCTGAGTTCGATAAACCTTGGGTGATTCACTGAAGGGAAGCTTGCTGCTGTTCTGCAAACCTCTGCACTTGGAGGCCCAACACTGTCTTCAAGAATAGAAGCGTGCGTAGACATCAGTGCATCTTCACTTCATTGATGTATGGGTTGACGACGTTCTTGAAGAAACTATCCTTGGGGGCTCCAGGCGAGGACATGGTGGATCTAGTTCTTGAAAGAGAAACCTGACAGAAACAACTCGAAAACAAACGCGACGGAAACACGAGATACGGACCTCGGGGGATCCGGGGGATTAAATAGCAGAAAATATCATGCCAAAAGGAAAGTCCAGGTCGAAGCGGAGTCGAAGCCGGGCTCCGAGGCGCCCACGCCAGGGCCCGGCGCGACCATGGTAGGGCCCGCGCCCAGGGGTGGCGTGGTGCCCTCGGGCACCGCTTCTGTCCCTTCACTAGTACAGAAAAGCCTTTCTGTGGCGCACCAAAAAGGCTTTCTGTGGCGCATGGTGGGTGCGCCATAGAAAGCTCGCCACAAAAATATTTATTCGGTGGCGCACCCCGTCCGTGCGCCACAGAAATATCACAATTCTGTGGCGCACCCAGGCCGTGCGCCACATAATTAGTCTTTTAGTGGCCCATTCCAGTGGCGTGCGCCACAGAAATGGGTGCGCCACAGAATACAGAAATGGGTGCGCCACAGAAATGGGTGCGCCACATAATTAGTCTTTTGGTTGCTTCCCACTGTACAAATACAGGTATATTACAGTATTTATACAGAAATACATGTATATTACAGTATTTATACAGAAATAATATAAACAATAATATATTTTTACACGGCATATGAAAACAGACACATTATACTATATCATCACATCACTTAGAGACCAAGATACATACATATAGTGACAAGTGCCAAATTAATTGTACAAAAGTTCATCTCATGTCACATAAGTTGTAACAGCCCCAAGTTTGTGAACCTAAAATGTGAACCAAATTTTCACTTTTGCATTTCATTCATGCATCATGGCATTATTTGTTTAAGTGCTCAAGTTGAAACTAGGACTTGGAAAACAAAGGAAAACAAAAGCAATAATGGTTTTCAAACAACTTAAACTCAAACGAGTTGTTGGTGACAAAACCAACTCAACTAAACTTCCATATTTGTCAAGGAAGTTCCAAGAGTTCAGAATAAATATTTGGAACTTGCTTAAAAATTTCTAAAGGAAAATAAATTGGTTTATAAGAAAATTGCCATAAGCAACTCCCCATTTTAGTCCCCAAGCAAATGGACTCCAAATGCCTTCAAATTTCTAGGAGTGCTTGCCAAGGGTGCAGGGAGGATGCACAAAAATTTACATAATTTTGGAAGTGTTTAAATGCCTCAGATAATTCAAAAACAGTGCTGGGTGTTTTGATCCAGTGCTGAAAAGGACCATTTGGTGAGGGGAACAACTTCGCCAGGGGGCTATATGCAAAACTGCCATCGTCTTCTTCCCAGTAGCGACCGAGCACTCGAGCTCGACCGCACCAGCTCGCCGCCGTGGCCCGCGCCCTCCTGCCGCGCCGTGGGAGAAGAGGAGCACCACGAGGCCGCTCTGCTCTCTCCCCCGATATTTTTCTCCAGCTCCCTCTCTCTCGTTTCTCTCCGCCATGGCCATGACCTAGCCAAGGTCGTCGCCGTCGCATCGCCGCCTTTGAGAGCTCCCGCAGCAGATCGAGCACCACCAGCAGCTCCGCCTCGATGTCCTCCCCGCCTAGCCAGAGGAATCGAACCTGGACGCCGAGAATCGACCGCGCCGTCCTCATCTTCCCCGACAACGTCCGTGCACCGCTGAGCTTCGCGCCGCCGCGGGAAATATGCCGCGTCGACCTCCCTCCGCCGTCTCCGACCTCTCCGTCGTCTTGAGGGTGAGCTCGCCGTCCCGTTGGACCTCTCCATGCCCTCCCCCTTGCTCTAACCTCGCCGTAGCCACCGTCGCCGTAGCTCCCGTCGCCGTAGCGCTTGTCCGGTCGTGGAATCGGCCTGGACCGGGCTGAAGGCCGGTTCTCACGGGCGCGTAGCCGGTCTCGGGCCGTCCCAAACCGGGCTGAAGGCCGATTGGTTCTGTTACATCGCCGGCCTGGAAACCGGCCCAAACCGGGCTGGAGGCCGGTTTACCTGGTTTTTTCCTCGCTGCTCCTTCTTCGTTTTCCCCACCTGCGCATGCCTCCCGCTCCTCCCTCGCGCCATTAGGGACATCGTACTCCAATGATTTCTCCTGTTTCATCTCCCTCTTTCGAGTTGGGTAATTAATGTTATTGTTGTTGAAAATACTGATAACCAGGGCATATTTAAAAGAGGAAATTATAAATGCAATAACTTTTTATCGGTTCGTCAGAAAATTGTATGTGATGTACCAAAATGCTCAGAAAAACGTGAACTATGCAGAAGCATCATCATCATGCATACTTGATCACCATTATATACTGTACTTTTAGTAGTATTAGAATCACTAAGTAAATGTGGGGTACCCCTCTTCCCTAATTAAGTAGGTATCGCCGTACCCCATTTAAAATTGCTAGATAGCGTATAATAAGTCGGTGCATTAAAAATTCATGCCATCATGTGTTTGCGCATTGCACCGGTGTTATCCGTGGTATTTATTGGTTTCTTTCCGGTGTTGTTTGTGCATCGGTAGATCAAGGAGTAGAAGTGACACCACAGTCTCGTGACGATCCGTACCACCAGCACCCTGAACAAGGCAAGCGTAATCCCCCCTCTGAGCATGTCTTATCCTATATTTCCGCAAATATTTTCTCCACTATAATACTGCATGCGGTTCCAAATGTCAATTTGCTTGGATTAGAGTATCCTATAGTTGCATTAAGTTTCCGATGCCATTACCTATTTCCCTCCTATTATCCATAGGTTTGTAATGTTGGCCTTAGATACTTAACTATGCTATGTTGATGCTTAGCCATGCTTAGTTAAATGCTCATTCATCCGATGGATATTTCATGTTGGAAACAGATGTGGAAATGTTCGGATGATGGTGGAGGAATTGTGGTGACAGGTAATAAAATGCTTAAAGGTGGGGATGAGAGGCCACTATGGTTTGGTGGTGTTTTGTCTCGCTCTCGCCGCCTAGGTGCGAGTTCTTTACCTCTTGAACCAAGAATGAGCGCGCTCCCTTTCGGTGGGGTATATGGAGCCCTCGTCGACCGACTAACTTGTGCGGGCTAGCCAGGGTCCTCTAGTTTGAGCTTCCATTTGCGCGTGCGTTGAGATGGTGGCCAAGACTGAGATGATGATGCGGTGTTTAGGAAAATGAGTGGCCACGGGGCAGGGTGTTGGAGGCACTGAACCTGTCCCGTCCTCACTGATGATCCTGGGTTAGTCTCAAGCAAGGTAAAGGTTGTAACCGTTCCCACTCAGCCGGCTTTCCCCGGAAGAGAGCTAAGCGTAGGCAATGAGCCGGGCGGTACCGAAGGTTAAACACAGTGCACCCCTGCAGGGTTAAATCTTTTCGAAAAGCCGTGTCCACGGTTACGGACGACTTGGGAAAGGACGATAAGATCATAGAATAACTTGACGGAACGATTAAAACCTGAGTACTAAAGGTACTACTCAAGAATGCAAGGTTAGCTTCCTCGAGGGTGATTCGGGAGGTGCCTTTGTAGAACAGGTACAGTGATGATGGTGGTTGATGATGAAAAGGTGATCAAAGAAAAGAGTTACTTCTTACCTCTTTTAAAAATACTCTGATTAGTCGATGCCATGGAGTTATGTTTTCATAAATAAAATCAGCTTTACGCAAAACAGCCTTAAAACCTTGAAAGCCTCATCGAGCTAAAGCTCTATATTTAATCTTGCGAGTTCGTCGAACTCAACGTCGTTTGTTTTGTTTCAGAGGAGGACTTCACCGACCTCGAAGGTGGGTTCTTTGTGGACGTCGACGAGTAGTCTGGGGTTCCCAGGTGGCAGCTTGGGACATCCCGGAACAGCTGGCGCTTGAATGTTTATCTGTAGGCCTCTTAGGCCATAATTTGGAGCTTGTTGTTTAGAACAACTTAATTCGCTTCCGCATGTTGTAAGGTTGGGTCTGTGACCTCTGGTTGTAATTTGCTATCTTTCTTATTATAAGAGTTGAATTATAATGCTTTGTGTCGTAGAGTCTGTGATGTGCCAGTTGTTCCACAAGTCTTGATCTCTCTATTATGCATTGATAGTTGTGCCTGTGTTAAGGCATCAATCGGGGTGTTGCGTTGCCGATGATCCATTCCGAGCAACCTGCCAAAGGTTTTGGCCGGGGATTGGTAAACCCGTAACCTCCGGTTGTATCGCTTAACCGGTGACACACAGCATCACTGCATAGCAGTGGGTCGGGGCACCACATAAGTCATAGTACAAATGAAGTTGTCACCGCCTAAACTATGATCAAATAGAGAACACCGCGATGATGGTGAGCAAAGCGGGAGCATGATCATGGAGTCTTCTTCTTGAGCGGCGCCGGGAACGGTTTGTAGCCGTCTTTCGTCGTCCACGTCCTGCTGTCATTCTGCAGAGCTAGGCGTTCTTCGATATCCCTCTGACACAACCCTGGAGATGGATTGAGATATATATTGGTTAATAATATAAATAGATTGAGTATGATAAGTCTATAGTAAAGAAAATAAAGAAGCACTTGTTGCGAGTATGCATGATTTATCCTACCATTGGCTTTGTTGAAGGCCCCCCCTGATGTCACAACATCGTCGTAGATGATTTGCGACAACTCCATCTGGATGAGATGGAAGTCTTCTCTAAGCTTATCATCGGTGATTTCCCCCACAAATTTGGTCCATTCTCGGAGACTAGATGGCAACTTTGTTTTCAGTGCATCCCGGACAAACCCTTTCATGTGATGGAGGACGTAGAAGGCATCCTTCACGCTGCCATGCTTCTGCTTCATGCAATCGAACTGGGTCTCATGCCTGAACCGGTGTTTGTTGTCATTCGTGAGACATTCCCCCTTCGTCTGTCCTTTTTCGAAGTGGCCTCCCTTTTGGGCGTAGCCCTCGAGAGCCTCATCGAGAACACCCTTTATTCTGGTGTAGTCTTTCTTCTTGCTCGAACTCCCCGAGTCAAAATAAGTGGCAATGGACCACCTCGGGCTTAGGACGATGAGTATGCAGTACTTGTCCCTGGTCGGAAGAAATGCAGTGGAAAGGATCAACAACGGAAGAAATCTATAAGAAAGCATAAGATACGACGGCGGCGAGCGGATGTGTACTTACTCGAGAAAGAAAGGCAGAAGAAGGTTGTTCTTCCTCTTGTTATTCAACATGAACCTCCGGAGGTACTCCGTGGCCATGGTCCGTGTCCTTGATCCTTCCACCAGCTAACTGTCACGCATGTAGTAGGGATCCACTACCGTGACGTACGGGTATCATCTCTCTGGATCTTCCTCGCCATATTGATCGCGTATAGGTGGACCAAGTTACAGTCCAGCCGTCTAGAGTGAAACAGGTTGAAGACGTCCTCGAACGCTATGAAGAACAGATCGGCGGGGCTTCAGTAACGAAGTCCACGTTCTTTGGCACCTGGACCGTGAACACCGGGTAATTTGGATTCTTGTCTTTAAGAAGCAGGCCTTCTACCGTCAATATAGCTTGATGCAAAGAGTGCATGGGTCCTTCTGCGAGGCAGAGCAGCTCCGAAGGCAGTATCAGTTTACCAGCTTCATGAACTCGGGTCAAGCCATCCGCACGGGGTGATATCATGTCTTCATGACCCGGATAACCTTAGGAGCTGGCTGGCTCGTAGAGGTGCCTTGCCTACTTCTCTTCCTAGGCTTCTTGTTCTTATTCTCTGGGGATGGTGGGGGTGCAGTAAACCCCGCGCAAACCGTCTGTTGCAGTGTGCGAGGGCTAAAATGTTACCGGTTTGTCTGGAGCTTGATCGCCGGCTTCCGGAGGCGTGTTTTGAGAAAAACTCAGGCGCTGGCATGTAGTGCGATGACCAGGTTGATCACCGTGAGCGCGGAAGGGTTCCTGTGGGGACCCCAGACTAGCCGTCCGAAATACCCGATTATGCTTAACACAACGATCCCGTGATCAGTCTGTCGTTGCACATAATCCGAACTGAATACCAAAGTTTACATCCATTACAACACCGAATAAAAGTCTTACACATACGGTCACTTAGACCAAGTCTTACATAGGTGCCTTCATGGGCCAATTCACATTATTCAGCGGAAGCTACTACGTGGTAGATAAGCACATCCTACGATAACCCGACAGGCAGCTGACTTATGGAGATCCCTAGTTCGCATAGAAGTCGCCATACTCTTCTTCGGCGTAGTGCTCCTCGAAATTGGCTAAGACAATAGCCACTCTTTTTTCTTTAAAAAAATATTTTTGGTTAAATTTAAATAAAGAACACAAACGCAATGCTTTTGTTATCAAATACATAGCAGAGAATTATTTTTGTTTTCATTTTCTTGCTGATACAAGTGTGCTTGCACATATAAAATGTATTGATTTTTATGCTTCTTCCATTGTTTTCATTTTCTTGCTGATACAAGTGTGGTTGCACATTTGTTAGTTCCTTCATACATGAATGCATCTTAGTATGAGGCTATACAATTATTGTTGATGTTTTCATCTACACTTGAGCTACATAACCTCAATGAGGAGACGATTGGTTTTAGGTACATAAGGAGAAATATTGCTTACATATGAAAATTTAATGCCTATAATTTAGGTCTTATGTAAAATCTAAAATTATTAGAATCGATGAAAAATGCTTCCTTGCCATCTATCACATGTTTTTGTTGAACCTATAGTCATTGAAATGAAAACGTGCATTGCGCGTGCACGTCTACTAGTTTAAATAAAGAACACAAACACATTTGTTATTCTTTAAAAAAACATTTTTGGTTATATTTAAATAAAGAACACACAAACATTTAAAAAAAAGAATGTACACCACAATTGTTAATTAGTAGACCATATTTTTCTGTGGCGCACGGGTGGGGATGCGCCACAGAAATTGTGTTTTCAGTGGTGCATCCAGGCACGTGCGCCACAGAAACAACAGCCAGGCAAACATTGGAGGGGGGCCCACCACATTTCTGTGGCGCAGGGCGCTAGATGCGCGCATCCAGATCAATGCGCCACAAAAATGTCACCAGATTTTTGTGGAGGCGGGACCCACTTTATTTCTGTGGCGCATGGCTGTGCATATGCGCCACAGTATTTTGTGGCGCATTAGGCATGGTGCGCCACTGAATATTTTTTGTGGCGCATGGGCAGTTTGGTGCGCCACAGATAGTGAATCCACAGAAAGGCAGTTTCCTACTAGTGCTTCTTCGACTTGTGATTTCCAAAATTGAATAAAAATAAAAATATAATTTTTTTTAAAGTCAAACGCGAACTTTTTCTTACCGAAACTCATACCTACTCCAAATCAGCTTCTGCAGTTTCCTGTTTTTGAGTTTCAATGAATTCTTCGGAGTTACCACTTGAATAACATCAACATTTTCATTATAAGAATCTCCAGAAATATAGTGCTTGAGTCTTTGCCCATTGACCACTTGTGGTTTGTCACCATCAAGCGAATTAATTTTTATTGCACCTGAGCGATAAACTTCTTCAACAATATAAGGCCCTTCCCATTTTGAGAGCAATTTTCCTGCAAAAAATCTGAGACGAGACCTATACAATAGAACTTTATCACCCACGTTAAATTCTCTCTTTAAAATCCTCTTGTCATGCCATCTCTTAACTTTCTCTTTGAAGAGTTTAGCATTCTCATACGCTTCACTCCTCCATTCATCTAGAGAACTCAATTCAAGCAATCTCTTTTCACCAGCTAGTTTAAAATCTCTATTAAGTTCTTTGATTGCCCAATAAGCTTTATGTTCTAACTCTAAAGGTAAATGACAAGCTTTTCCATAAACCATTTTGTAAGGAAACATGCCCATGGGATTTTTATAAGCAGTTCTATAAGCCCACAAAGCATCGTTAAGCTGTCTAGCCCAATTCTTCCTGGATTTATTAACAGTCTTTTGCAAAATCAATTTAATTTCTCTATTTGATAACTCTACTTGACCACTTGTTTGAGGATGATATGGTGAAGCAATTCTGTGGTTAACACCATATTTAGCAAGAGTTTTTCTAAAACCACCATGAATAAAATGAGAACCACCATCGGTCATAAGATATCTAGGTACACCAAACCTAGGAAAAATAACATCCTTAAGCATTTTCAAAGAAGTTTTACCATCAGCACTAGAGGTTGGTATAGCTTCTACCCATTTAGTAACATAATCAACAGCAACAAGAATATGAGTATAACCATCTGATGGAGGAAAGGACCCATAAAGTCAAATCCCCAACAATCAAAAGGCTCAATAACAAGCGAATAATTCATAGGCATTTCATTACGTCTACTAATGTTACCAACTCTCTGACATTGATCACATGATAAAATAAACTTCCTTGCATCTTTAAAGAGAGTAGGCCAATAAAAACCTGATTGTAGAACCTTTTGTGCAGTTCTATCTCCAGCGTGATGTCCTCCATAAGCACTACCATGACATTTGTCCAATATTTCTTTTTGCTCATGTTCGGGAACACATCTTCGCATAATACCGTCTACTCCTTCTTTATACAAATGTGGGTCATCCCAAAAATAGTGCCTCAAGTCACAAAAGAATTTCCTTCTTTGCTGATAAGTAAAAGTTGGAGGCAAATATTTGGCAACAATGAAGTTAGCATAATCAGCATACCAAGGACTTTCATGTGAAGTTACCTTTATAGAAGCCAACTGTTCATTTGGAAAATTATCATTAACAGGAATAGGATCATGCATTATATTTTCCAATCTAGATAAATTATCAGCAACAGGGTTTTCAGCACCCTTCCTATCCACAATATGCAAATCAAACTCTTGTAACAGAAGAACCCATCTAATAAGTCTAGGCTTAGCATCCTTCTTATCCATGAGGTATTTAATAGCAGCATGATCAGTATGAATAGTTACCTTGGAATCAACAATATAGGGTCTAAACTTATCACAAGCAAATACTACCGCTAAAAATTTCTTCTCGGTGGTAGCATAGTTCTTTTGAGCAACATCAAGAGTTTTACTAGCATAATGAATAACATTTAATTTCTTATCTACTCGCTGTCCTAAAACAGCACCTACAGCAAAATCACTAGCATCACACATAATTTTGAAAGGTAAAGTCCAATCAGGTGGTTGGACGACAGGAGCAGTTATTAAAGCCTTTTTAAGAATTTCGAATGCTTCCTTACAATCATCATCAAAAACAAAAGGTACATCTTTTTGAAGAAGATTAGTAAGTGGTTTCGAAATTTTAGAAAAATCTTTAATAAACCTCCTATAGAAACCAGCATGACCAAGAATACTACGAATACCTTTCACATCCCTTGGGCAGGGCATTTTCTCAATTGCTTCAACTTTAGCTCTGTCCACTTCAATACCCCTTTCAGAAATTTTATGCCCAAGAACAATTCCTTCATTAACCATGAAATGGCATTTCTCCCAATTAAGAACAAGACTAGTCTCTTCACATCTCTGCAAAACTTTGTCAAGATTGTGCAAACAATTATCAAAAGAAGTTCCATAGACAGAGAAATCGTCCATGAAGACTTCCACAATTTCTTCACAAAAGCCATGAAAAATAGCAGACATGCATCTTTGAAACGTAGCAGGAGCATTACACAAACCAAAAGGCATACGTCTATAAGCATACGTTCCATAAGGGCAAGTAAAGGTAGTTTTCTCCTGATCCTGATGTCTAACAGCTATTTGTGAAAATCCGGAATAACCGTCAAGAAAACAGAAATGAGTTTTCTTAGACAACCTTTCTAACATTTGATCAATAAAAGGCAGAGGATAGTGATCTTACTTAGTAACCTTATTAACTTTTCGAAAATCAATGCACATCCTATAGCCAACTACTACTCTTTGAGGAATAAGCTCATTATTTTCATTTGGCACAACAGTTACTCCTCCTTTCTTAGGAACACAATGAACAGGACTAACCCATCTACTATCAGCAATAGGATAAATTATACCTGCATCAAGGAGTTTTAATACCTCATTCCTTACCACTTCTTTCATCTTAGGAATTAAACGACGTTGATGTTCAACAACGGGCTTTGCGTCAGGCTCCATATTAATTGCATGTTGACAGAAAGCAGGAGAAATCCCTTTTAAATCATTAAGAGTATAACCCATAGCTCCTCGATGTTTCTTCAACACCTCTAACAATCTTGCTTCTTCATCACCTGAAAGTTTAGAACTGATAATAACAGGATATATTTTCTTATCATCAATATGGGCATATTTAAGTGTATCTGGTAAAGGTTTTAAATCAAAGACAGGATCCTCCTTTGGTGGAGCCAAAATACCCAAGTCTTCCACTGGTAAATCATGCTTGAGAATTGGAGGTTGACGAAGAAAGATGTCGTCAATCTCATTTCTCTCCTCTGCAAATACCTCGCTCTCATGATCTTCCATAAATTGCTGTAAAGCATTGTTAGGAGCAACAACAATAGAAGCAAGTTGTTCAACCTTTAAATCCTCATTAGGCAATGCAGTTTCATAATGATTCTTAGCAAATTTGGAAAAATTGAACTCATAAGATTCTCCATCAAATTTAGTATAAATTTTCTCTTTCTTACAATCAATAATAGCACCACAGGTATTCAAGAAAGGTCTACCAAAAATAATAGGACAAGTTTTACTAGCAGCAGAACCAAGAACTAAGAAATCAGCAGAGTATTTAGTCTTACCACATAAAACTTCAACATCTCTAACAATACCAACCGGAGAGATAGTTTCTCTATTAGCAAGCTGAATAACCACATCAATCTCCTCAAGTTCGCAAGGATTAATTTCATGCCTAATTTCCTTGTAAAGATCATAAGGAATAGCACTTGAACTGACGCCAATATCACAAAGACCATAGTAGCAATGCTCACCTATTTTGACTGAAAGCACAGGGACACTTGTTTTCCGGGCTCTTTTAGGATGTGTAACAATGTTAGAAGCTTCTTCGCAAAATTTAATATGTCCTCCTTCTACATTTTCAGTTACAAGATCCTTAACCATAGCTATTGCAGGTTTTACAGTTATTTTCTCATCAGGTTCTTTAGCTTTCCTTTCACTTTTATTAACCACACTAGCCAAAATAGAATGTTCTTTTACTTTTACAGGAAAAGGTATTTTTTCACTATAAGGTTCTGGCAGCGATCAACAGTATGAACTTCAATATTTTTAACAAGAGCAGAATTAATGTTATCTTTATAAGGTTCATGATACTTTTTCCACCCCTTTCTAGGAATATCGAGATACGAAGCAAAAGCCTTATAACAGTTTGCAATAATTTGAGAATCAAGACCATAAGTAGCACTAAAATTACGAAAACTAACAGTCTCCATAAAAGATTTAATGCATTGAAAATCATAATTTATACCTGACTCTCTACCTTTGTCGTTCTCCCATCCTTCAGTATTTTCCTGGATATGATCAAGAAGGTCCCATTTATCTTCCTCTTTCTTCCGTGTAAATGATCCAGAACAAGAAGTATCCAATAAATCTTTATCATGAAGAGAATCTCTTCTGCTCATGGACAAAACTTGCCTTTGAAAATCTCTTCTGCTCTCCTTTATTTCATGTAGGACCGTACTGAATCTGCCCACATTTTGGCTTCCAATGCTGACAAGGATATACATCTCGGGTACCCTACCATGAGGATACCTGGTGCACGTGTCGACTAAGGCCCAACTAACAAGAGCCTAACATGAAGCCCATGACGAAAGGCCCAACAAGATGGAGTACCCTCCAAGATTAGACATAGGCATAGTCGGTTTATACTTTCCTTACATGTAAACAGGGTCGGTTACGGACTCCCGAGACCCAGCCTCTTATAAAGGCTGGGAGGGCCATCGATCTTGGACAAGCCAAACTCAAACCACCACAAGCCCTAGCGAGATCGACATCTCGCCGGAGCTTCCTGTAATCGCATAATCCCGCACAATCAATACCAGACAAGCAGGAAGTAGGGTCTTTACCTCCACCCGAGGGGCCTGAACCTGGGTAAATCTTTGCCTCTGCTTGTCAGCCGACAAAACTACCAGTACTACCACGTTCTCTCCCCATAATCACAACCCTATGTCCTAACCATGGGATTTGATGAGTTAACCCCTCGTCAATTGGCGCCGTCTGTGGGAAAGAATAGTGCTGGACTCACGGTTACTTCGGTTCCATCGGAAAACGGCGACTCGCCGATCGGATCTACAAACGGCAACTCGCCGGCTGCATCAACAAACCAGAACTCGCCGACTCGGGCGGCACACGGCAACTCGCCGACTCACTCGACAAACGGCAGCACGCCAGCCTCACCTAGAAAAAGCACATCAGATCCTCTGATGGACTTCGAGCCACACTCGCCAGAATTCCAGGAGACCTTCTCCGATCTCGAGTCAGGTTTGGGTTTAACCGTTGGTTCGTTCAATTTTTTCGTCAACAAGCTTGGTGTACAGGACTTGTCAGATCCACGCCAGCTCGCGACTTCCGCACCCGAGGCTCCATCGGTTGCGGCTCCTTCAACTGCGGATCCATCAACTGTGTCCATACCATCGTCGATCCTCCAAGCTTGCTCGTCTGCAACAACCATGTCGACTAGAGAGATCAATGAGCTCATTGAAGAACTCCAAGGTGAGGAGGCCGAATCAGCATACCGCACAAACGATCCCGAGCTCGATCTCCCACTCGAAGGTAGTTTCGACTGCGGGATCTCCCTCAGTGACTTCGACGAGCCTGAAACTCATATCGACAACTAAGTCGACTCCGAGATCTGCACCAAGCTTGGGCAATACTTTCTCCATCATGAGGCCAAAAATTATATATAGAGTTCCTGTCTTTATGGATCTCACTAAGAGGATAAAATTTGGAGTAAAGAGAGGAACAATCTCGACCCAACTCAATGAGTGGCCATTTTTAAGCAGACTATACCATTCAGCAGCTCTGCCCTTCAGTGATAGAGAAAATAATTTCCTCTTGACTTTGTCCATAGAAATACCTACACTTGAATAGCTCGCATAATTCATGTAGAAAAAGCAAGTGATTACCAGGATGGACAGTTCCATCATAGCGTTATTCATAACACGTTCAACAATTTTCATAGTGTGGCGCCCTGACCCGACTGTTATACCGTGATGCTGCGTGTCACCGGTTAAGCGATACAAGCGGAGGTTACGGGTTTACCAATCCCCGGCCAAAACCTTTGGCAGGCGTTGCTGGGTACACCTCACTCCAGACAACGCAACACCCCGATTGATGCCTTAACACGGGCGCAACCCCCAAGGCATAATAGTAAGGTCAAGACTTGTGGAACAACTGGCACATCACAGACTCTACGACACAAAGATCATATAGTTCAACTCTTATACAGAGAAAGATAGCAAATGACAAACAGAGGTCACAGACCCAACATTACAACGTGCGGAAGCGAAGTGTGTTGTTCTAAACAACAAGAACCAACATATGGCCTAAGAGGCCTGCAAATAAACATCCAGCGCCAGCTGTTCCGGGATGTCCCAAGCTGCCACCTGGGAACCCCAGACTACTCGTCGACGTCCACAAAGAACCCACCTTCGAGGGCGGTGAAGTCCTCCTCTGAAACAAAAGCAAAGACGTTGAGTTCGACGAACTCGCAAGATTAAGAGCTAATATATGCTCGATGATTAGCTGTCAAGGTTTTATGGCTCTTTTGCATAAAGCTGATTTTATTTATGAAAAACATAACTCAAAGGCATCGACTATTAGAACATTTTCAAAGAGGGATAAGAGGTAACTCTTTTCTTTGAGATCACCTTTCTCGAACATCACCAACATCACCATTGTAACTGTTCATCAAAGGCACCTCCCCGAATCACCCTCGAGGAAGTCAACCTTACATTCGTGAAATTGGTACCTCTAGTACCCAGTTTTTAATCATTCCGTTAAAGTTATTCTAAGATCATCGTCCATTCCCAAGTCGTCCATAACCGCGGACACGGCTTTTCGAAAAGATTTAACCCTGCAGGGGTGTACAAATGTTTGCCACGCGTACCGTCCGGCCCATTACCTGCGCATTAGCTCTCTTCCTTGGAAAGCCGGCTGGGTGGGAACGGTGTCGACTTCTCCCTCGTTAAGGACTTTCTAGGATCATCAGTGGCAGTAGGGCTGCCAGGATCACAACACCCCGCCCCACGGCCACTTATTTTCCTAACACCACCATCCTCATCTCAGTTCAACACCATCACGCACGCGCAAATGGAAAGCCAAACTAGAGGACCCTGTCTAGCCCCGCTCGAGTTATTTAGTCTATGAGGGTTCCTGCAATTGCATAGGCCTCACGCATGGTTGCACGCTCAGTCTTGGTTCAGGAGGTACAGAACTCGCACCTAGGCGGCAAGAACGAGACAACCCACCACATTCCATGTGGCCTCTCATCCCCACCTTCTTAGCATTTTATTATCCATCTCCACAATTCTCCACCATCAACATCACTGTCACAAGTTAACACCTGTTTCCAGCATTCACCATCCCTAGTACAACTAGGCATTTCACTAAGCATGGCTAAGCACTTGCATAGCATAGTAAGTATTCCATGGCCAACAATACAAACCTATGGTAATAGGAAGGTAATACAGGTATTGGCAACAGGATTCTAATGCAACTAGTAGGATACTCTAATCCAGGCAAAAGACATTTAGAACCGCATGCAATATTATAGTGGAGAAAATAATTACGGAAAATAGGATAAGATATGCTCAGAGGGGGGAATTACGCTTGCCTTGTTCCGGGTGCTGGTAATACGGATCGTCAGGGTATTGCGGTGGAACCCCGACGGATTGATCTATCGAAGCACAACACACGGGAAAAGCAATCAATCACCACACATGTTTCACAATGCAATGCGCAAACACATGATGGTATGACAATTTAACATGCACGGCACTTATTAACAGCATTTGAGCAAATTAAGTGAGGTGCAAGAATATTTGCTTCAACCGGAGAGGAGAACACCCCAACATTATCTTAATGGTTCCGATAATACTAGGAGTACATGGTTAAGATTGTGAGCAAATATGCATGGTGATGATGATTCTAGGTGATTCATGTTTTTCTGAACATTTTGGTATGTCGAACACCTTTTTCTGAGGTCCCGATCAAAAGTTATTAATTTTAGAAATTCCTCTTTTTAATTATTTACCTTTAATTATTTTAATTCCAACGATAACTGAAGTATTTACTCGACTCGAGGAAAAGGGAGGAACTAGTAGGAATCGTCGAGGATCGATGTCCCTAAGTCGCGGGGGAGGAGCGGGGAACACACGCAAAAGGGAGGGGAAATGAAAAAAAATAACCCCTAAAAAAAAAAGCAGCCCGGCCTCCAGCCCGGTCTGGGCCGGCTGGCAGGCCGGCCAGGTTACAGAGAAGATCGGCCCTCAGCCCGGTCTGGGCTGGGCTCACGGCCGGACAGGTAACAGAAACATCCGGCCTTCTGGCCGGTTTGGGCTGGGCCCAAGGCCGGCTAGGGCCCAGAGACGGACGGCCTCGAGGCCGGTCCAGGCCGTTCTCCTGGCCGGTCTCGCGAGAGAAAAAGGAGCAGCGAACTACGGCGACGGCGGCGTGCTGCTCCGGCGAGGTGGGGCGAACCCGTGCGAAATCGGGAGAGGGGAGAGGGGCATTGGCACGGGAGTTCTCACCACGGCACGCGGGGGTGGTTGGGGACGTCGGAGGTGCAGCGACGGCGGTGGAAATCGGCGGCGGAGCCGCGACGGTGGCGGAGACGAACTCGGGCGGCGGCGGCGATTCCTTGCCTCTCCGGACGATTGCTTCGGCGGGGAGGAAGAGGAGAGCACGGCGAGGCAGGTGGTGGCGCTCGATCTGCGCGGGAGCTCCTCAAACGCAGGCTACGAGCACGGCGAGCATGGCGGCCATGGCGGCTCGCAGGAGCTCGGGAAAGGAGAGAGAAAGGGGAAACGAGGGAGGAGCAGGTGGGGGCCTCGGTGGTGCGTGCTTCTCCTCGCTGGAGTAGGGCAGAGCGGAGCCAGGCGCGTGCGAGACGGTGCGGCGCGAGCACGGCGAGCTCGCGGTCGCTACAGCGAAAGAGAAGAGGATTTGCAAATAGGCCCCTGGAGGTTTTCACAACAGCACGAACAGGTCCTCCGGGAAAATACAAATAGGTCCTTTTCTGCTCAAAAATTGGACAGCAACTTCCCGGATTTATTTGGGTATTCAAATATTTTATAAACATATGATAAAATTCCAGTAGCCTCCTAACATCGTATAGAAGCGCCACAAATTTTGGTGTGACCAAATAAAAAGTTTTGCAACCTTTTTGTTCATATGGTTGTTGTAGGCAATTTCTGGGTAATTCAAATTGTTAAACCCTTTTGGGTTATTTGGCGAATCCAAAATGTTATTTGTGAACCCTTGGAACTTCCTTGACAAACATAAGATGACAAGGATTTGTAAATGCAAGTTTGAGTGCCAACAAGGTGTGGAGGTTTTGTTAAAGCACTTGTGCATTTTGTTTTAGCAACTCCATATCATTCCGATTCCAACATGATGTTAACTCAAAGGAGACATGTTTATGCATGCATGCCATGATGCAATGAGCACAAAAGTGGAAAAATTATACTGATTTTCAGGTTTTCAGCTTTGGGCTGTTACAACTCTACACTCCTTACAGGAATCTCGTCCCGAGATTCTAAGATTGCGGAAAGAAGTCGGGATACTCCTCACGTAGACTAGACTCTCGTTCCCAAGTTGCTTCTTCCTCGGAATGATGAGACCACTGAATTTTGAGAAACTTGGTAGTCTTGTTACGAGTCTTCCTTTCGGCTTCATCCAGATACGATAGGATGCTCACGATAAGTGAGGTCTTCTTGTAGATCTAGCTCCTCATGATTAACTCCATGGATAGGATCCTTGAAACACCGGCGGAGTTGGGAGACATGAAACACATCATGCACATTTGGGAATTTGACCGGTAACTCCAACTTATAAGAAAGATCTCCTCGCTTCTCCAGCACGGTGAAAGGGCCAACATAGCGAGGTGCCAATTTTCCCTTTATTCCGAAGCGGCGAACGCCACGAGGGGAGAGACACGGAGATAAGCTTTATCACCAATTTCATAGTGAATCTCCTGATGGTGCTTGTCATAGTAGCTCTTCTGCCTGACTGAGCAATTTCAGATTCTCCTTATGATTCTCACCTTCTCCTCAGCTTCATTGATCACATCTGGACCAAAGAGTGCTCTCTCTCCGGTCTCGGACCAATTTAGAGGAGTACGGCATTTTCTTCCATATAGAGCCTCGAAGGGAGCCATGCCCAGACTAGCTTGATAGCTATTGTTGTAGGAGAACTCCGCGAAAGGGAGATACTTTTCCCAACCTTGGCCAAAAGAGATGACACATGCCCGAAGCATGTCTTCCAAACTTGATTCACTCTTTCAGTCTGACCATCAGTCTGGGGGTGGTAAGCGGTACTGAAGTTGAGACGGGACCCCATAGCAGTTTGGAAACTGTGCCAGAACTTGGAGACGAAGATACTTCCACGGTCCGATATGATCCTCAAAGGGACCCCGTGCAATGGAACAATACGAGCCAAATACAACTCGGCAAGTTGACTCGCCCGTATCTCGTCACGGACGGGTAGGAAGTGTGCAACCTTGGAGACGATCAATGATTACCCAAATTGCATTGTTGCCCTTGGGGGATCTAGGAAAACCGGTGATGAAGTCCATACCAATTTCATCCCATTTCCACTCCGGGACAGCAATAGGGCGGAGAGTGCCAGGAGGTCTTTGATGTTCAGCTTTTACCCGACGACAGGTGTCGCATTCAGCAACAAACTTGGCGATTTCCCGTTTCATACGGTCCACCAGAATTGTGGTCGAAGGTCTTGGTACATTTGGTACTTCCGGGATGGATAGAGAGAGGTGTATCATGAGCCTCCTGAAGGATCAGCTCTCTCAATTTCCGCTTCTTGGGTACCACTAGACGGTCACCGAAATAAACAACTCCGGATTCATCGACAGAGAAGCATTTGTACTTCCCACTAGCAATATTGTCCTTGATTTTCAGAATACCCTTGTCACGCTTCTGAGCATCCTTGATCTGGTCTACAAGAGTAGATTTGATCTCCAGATTTGCTAGATAGCCGGAGGGAACAATTTCCAAGTTCAAACGGGAAACTCTTCATGAGGGCAGGTTGGGCTTTTCAATCATCAGATTGTTGCAATAGGACTTCCGACTTAGCGCGTCAGCCACGACGTTTGCTTTGCCGGGTTGATAGTTCAGACTCACATTGTAGTCCGTGATTAACTCCAACCAACGCCTTTGCCTGAGATTTAAATCCGGCTGGGTGAAGAGGTACTTCAGACTCTTGTGATCCGAGAAGATCTCGCAACGGTTACCAAACAGGTATGGTCTCCATTGCTTCAAAGCATAGACCAGCGGCAAGCTCTAGATCATGAGTAGGGTAATTGAGCTCATGCGGCTTAAGTTGGCGAGAAGCATAAGCCACACATGGCCATCTTGCATTACACACACCCAAACCTTGTAGAGAGGCGTCACAGAAGACGACGAAATCCTTGCTTGTGTCCGGCAGGACAAGCACAGGAGCGGACGTGAGCTTGGCTTTCAGGGCTTGGAAGCTCTCTTCAGCTTCGGCAGTCCATACGAACTTTCTATCCTTCTTGAGAAGGTCAGTCAATGCCTTGGCTATTTTGGAGAAAGCTTCGATGAATCGGCGGTAGTAACCCGCCAATCCGAGAAAGCTACGAATGTCCTTGACTGACATTGGAGTTTTCCAGTCTAGAATAGCTTGAATTTTGTCGGGGATGACTTCCACACCATTGGCAGATATTACATGTCCAAGGAAGACAAGTTTATCCAACCAAAACTCACACTTGGAGAACTTGGCAAGAGACGGTGTTCACGAAGCCGTGTCAGAACCAACCGAAGGTGTTCATCATGCTCTTCGTCGGTTTTAGAATAGATGAGGATGTCATCGATGTAAATGACGACAAACTTATCAAGATAATCCATGAAAATGGAATTCATGAGCCTCATGAAAGTAGCTGGAGCATTTGTGAGACCAAAGGACATGACGGTATACTCATATGAGCCATAGCGAGTAACAAATGCCGTCTTTGGGATATCCTCCTTTCTGATCTTTATTTGATGGTACCCTGACCTCAGATCCATCTTGGAGAATACTCTTGCACCAGCTAACTGATCCAACAGATCATTGATACGAGGGATAGGATACTTGTTCTTGATTGTCACCGCATTCAACGGTCGATAGTCAGAGACAGACGAGGCACGGTAGAATCCCTCTTCTTGACAAAGAGTACCGGACAACCCCAAGGTGAACTGCTAGGCTGGATGAACTCCTTAGCTAACAGCTGATCAATTTGCCTTCAACAGAGCCAACTCTTCCACCGGCATGCGGTAGGGCTTCTTGGAAATTGGAGCAGTACCGGGAAGCAAGTCTATGACAAACTCCACACTTCGATCAGGTGGCATGCCAGGCAATTCTTCTGGGAACACATCCGGGAAGTCACACACCACGTGTATGTCCTGGATTTCAGGAGGGGACAAGCCTTCCATGAAACATAGGGCGATCTCCGGGGAGAGGGGATTGTCTGATGATGGAGGTCCTGAATATGTAGCCCAAAACTGCACATCGTAACCGGAAGGGTGGGTCACGGTGATGGACTTAGCAGCACAGTCGAGATTAGCATGGTATCTTGCTAACCAGTCCATGCCCAGTATGGCATCAAGGCCCTTCGACCTCAAGGCTATCAACGGGAAAGGGAAGGACAGGGATGCTATGATAATCTGGACCTCAGGAGTAACGCCATCGGTTTGCCATTTGGAGCCAGGGGTAGAGATCATCAAGGGACTGCTCATCTTCTCAAACGGTATTTGGTGATCTTTTGCAAACGCAATAGAGATGAATGAATGCGATGCTCCAGAATCAAACAAAACGGTAGCAAGATGGTTGTTGATTCGAAGCTCACCCATAAGGACGCCAGGATCCTCTTCAGCTTCTTCAGCAGAGACGTGGTTCAGGCGACCACGCACCAATAGGTCCAGCCTTGCCAGTTGGAGTGGCAGGGGCTCGTGCAGGAGTTATCGCGAGAGGTGCCTTCTGGGGGCACTCCCTGGAGTAGTGACCAGCCTGGCCACAGGTGTAGCAAGTGAGTCCAGGTGGAGCAGGTAGCATAGGACGGTACCCACTCCCGCCTATCCCAAGTGTCGAAGTAGTGGGACGCGGAGGAGGTGGCCTATATCCTGCTGCCCTCGGCATGAAGGGAGCACGAGGTACGGCGCTGTAGGGACAAACACCCTGCGCTTCTTGCTCTCAGAACCCGAGGAACTCTGGTGATCCCCATGTGCGGGCCTCTTGGAAGCTTCAAGTTCTTTCTTCCTTGCTCAAGAGTGAAAGCCTGGTTGAACAGCTCCTGATAGGTCTGGAACCTGAAGGGCAATAGCTCATAGCGGAGCTGCGGATTCAGACCCTTGCGGAACAGCTCTTGCTTGTCAGCATCATTGGTCACGTCCCTTGGGGCGTAACGAGAAAGATGGTTGAACTCACGACCATAAGTGCGGAGGTCCATCCGTCCCTGTTGCAGATCCAGGAACTCCCTCCTCTTCAAGTCCATGATAGGCTGGGGAATGTACTCCGCTCGAAAGGCAGTGCGGAACTCAGCCCAGGTGAAGACATGGTTGGCTGGAAACAAAGCCACATGGCTCTCCCACCAACAGCCAGCAGCACCAACCAAGAGATAGGTGGCAAAGTTGACTTGTTCAGCCAATGGGACATGCAGCGCGGAGAACTTGCGCTCCAAAGCACGAAGCCAATCATCAGCTTCCAGTGGCTCCTTAGCATCAGCAAAGGTGGGTGGCTGGAACGCAGGAACTCAGTGAGAGTGTTGCACTCGTTCCTCCGTGCATTTGCTGCACCAACTGCTCAAGCAAACGCTCATTGCGCCCACGGTTCTCCTCAATGGCCATCAAGACTTGAGCCATTGTGGGTGGTGGCGGCAGATCATCCTCATCATCATTGTGGTTACCGCGACCACCACGGCCTCCACGCCTCCACGCCTCCTCGAGCCATTCTGGAGATTTGACAATGACACGTTAGTATCTTTCTCCGAATGGTCGAACAATAGCATTAGCGTCTTCACAAGTACACAGACTAGGGACGATAATACTTTGCGAGAAGGAAACAACAAGATAGAACTTGGGTCGAAGATCAGCATCATGTGCTACTAGTGAGAGTTAAGAAATCACAACTTAACACACTCTAGTTGGCACAATCCGGGACCTTATGTTCAAGTCCGTGGGTTAAAACCCAAAGAAAGGATCAATGATTAGATTCGGTAGAAACATCTGAGTTGATTTGGGATTGCAACGCAGCGGGAGCAACGTGACACATAACACTAAAGGTCGAACCCACCCACGTTTCTCCTAATTTTGAAGTAACAGTGAGAAGTAAAACCTTTAACTCAAATCGAGGTAAGATTGCTCCGAGATTAGAGGGTAACCAGATAAGGAGTAAAAAGAATCCTAAGATGGTTTTCACAACTCATTTTTAGGTTAAAATATTTTCACAAACACTAGACTCAACATCGACCAGTAGAAGGGTTTCCTACAGGCAGTACTGCTCTGATACCAACTTGTGGCGCCCGACCCGACTGCTATACAGTGATGCTGTGTGTCACCGGTTAAGCGATACAACGGAGGTTACGGGTTTACCAATCCCCGGCCAAAACCTTTGGCAGGCGTTGCTGGGTACACCTCACTCCAGACAACGCAACACCCCGATTGATGCCTTAACACAGGCACAACCAAGCATAATAGTAAGATCAAGACTTGTGGAACAACTGGCACATCACAGACTCTACGACACAAAATCATATAGTTCAACTCTTATACAGAGAAAGATAGCAAATGACAACAGAGGTCACAGACCCAACATTACAACGCGGAAGCGAAGTGTGTTGTTCTAAACAACAAGAACCAACATATGGCCTAAGAGGCCTACAAATAAACATCACAGCGCCAGCTGTTCCAGGATGTCCCAAGCTGCCACCTGGGAACCCCAGACTACTCGTCGACGTCCACAAAGAACCCACCTTCGAGGTCGGTGAAGTCCTCCTCTGAAACAAAAGCAAAGACGTTGAGTTCGACGAACTCGCAAGATTAAGAGCTAATATATGCTCGATGATTAGCTGTCAAGGTTTTATGGCTCTTTTGCATAAAGCTGATTTTATTTATGAAAAACATAACTCAAAGGCATCGACTATTAGAACATTTTCAAAGAGGGGTAAGAAGTAACTCTTTTCTTTGAGATCACCTTTCTCAAACATCACCAACATCACCATTGTACCTGTTCATCAAAGGCACCTCCCCGAATCACCCTCGAGGAAGTCAACCTTACATTCGTGAATTGGTACCTCTAGTACCCAGTTTTTAATCATTCCGTTAAAGTTATTCTATGATCATCGTCCATTCCCAAGTCGTCCTAACCGTGGACACGGCTTTTCGAAAAGATTTAACCCTGCAGGGGTGTACAAATGTTTGCCACGCGTACCGTCCGGCCCATTACCTGCGCATTAGCTCTCTTCCTTGGAAAGCCGGCTGGGTGGGAACGGTGTCGACTTCTCCCTCGTTAAGGACTTTCCAGGATCATCAGTGGCAGTAGGGCTGCCAGGATCACAACACCCCGCCCCACGGCCACTTATTTTCCTAACACCACCATCCTCATCTCAGTTCAACACCATCACGCACGCGCAAATGGAAAGCCAAACTAGAGGACCCTGGCTAGCCCCGCTCGAGTTATTTAGTCTATGAGGGTTCCTGCAATTGCATAGGCCTCACGCATGGTTGCACGCTCAGTCTTGGTTCAGGAGGTACAGAACTCGCACCTAGGCGGCAAGAACGAGACAACCCACCACATTCCATGTGGCCTCTCATCCCCACCTTCTTAGCATTTTATTATCCATCTCCACAATTCTCCACCATCAACATCACTGTCACAAGTTAACACCTGTTTCCAGCATTCACCATCCCTAGTACAACTAGGCATTTCACTAAGCATGGCTAAGCACTTGCATAGCATAGTAAGTATTCCATGGCCAACAATACAAACCTATGGTAATAGGAAGGTAAAACAGGTATTGGCAACAGGATTCTAATGCAACTAGTAGGATACTCTAATCCAGGCAAAAGACATTTAGAACCGCATGCAATATTATAGTGGAGAAAATAATTGCGGAAAATAGGATAAGATATGCTCAGAGGGGGGAATTACGCTTGCCTTGTTCCGGGTGCTGGTAATACGGATCGTCAGGGTATTGCGGTGGAACCCCGACGGATTGATCTATCGAAGCACAACACACGGGAAAAGCAATCAATCACCACACATGTTTCACAATGCAATGCGCAAACACATGATGGTATGACAATTTAACATGCACGGCACTTATTAACAGCATTTGAGCAAATTAAGTGAGGTGCAAGAATATTTGCTTCAACCGGAGAGGAGAACACCCCAACATTATCTTAATGGTTCCAATAATACTAGGAGTACATGGTTAAGATTGTGAGCAAATATGCATGGTGATGATGATTCTAGGTGATTCATGTTTTTCTGAACATTTTTTTATGTCGAACACCTTTTTCTGAGGTCCCGATCAAAAGTTATTAATTTTAGAAATTCCTCTTTTTAATTATTTACCTTTAATTATTTTAATTCCAACGATAACTGAAGTATTTACTCGACTCGAGGAAAAGGGAGGAACTAGTAGGAATCGTCGAGGATCGATGTCCCTAAGTCGCGGGGGAGGAGCGGGGAACACACGCAAAAGGGAGGGGAAATGAAAAAAAATAACCCCTAAAAAAAAAGCAGCCCGGCCTCCAGCCCGGTCTGGGCCGGCTAGCAGGCCGGCCAGGTTACAGAGAAGATCGGCCCTCAGCCCAGTCTGGGCTGGGCTCACGGCCGAACAGGTAACAGAAACATCCGGCCTTCCGGCCGGTTTGGGCTGGGCCCAAGGCCGGCTAGGGCCCAGAGACGGACGGCCTCGAGGCCGGTCCAGGCCGTTCTCCTGGCCGGTCTCGCGAGAGAAAAAGGAGCAGCGAACTACGGCGACGGCGGTGTGCTGCTCCGGCGAGGTGGGGCGAACCCGTGCGAAATCGGGAGAGGGGAGAGGGGCATTGGCACGGGAGTTCTCACCACGGCACGCGGGGGTGGTTGGGGACGTCGGAGGTGCAGCGACGGCGGTGGAAATCGGCGGCGGAGCCGCGACGGTGGCGGAGACGAACTCGGGCGGCGGCGGCGATTCCTTGCCTCTCCGGACGATTGCTTCGGCGGGGAGGAAGAGGAGAGCACGGCGAGGCAGGTGGTGGCGCTCGATCTGCGCGGGAGCTCCTCAAACGCAGGCTACGAGCACGGCGAGCATGGCGGCCATGGCGGCTCGCAGGAGCTCGGGAAAGGAGAGAGAAAAGGGGAAACGAGGGAGGAGCAGGTGGGGGCCTCGGTGGTGCGTGCTTCTCCTCGCTGGAGTAGGGCAGAGCGGAGCCAGGCGTGTGCGAGACGGTGCGGCGCGAGCACGGCGAGCTCGCGGTCGCTACAGCGAAAGAGAAGAGGAGTTTGCAAATAGGCCCCTGGAGGTTTTCACAACAGCACGAACAGGTCCTCCGGGAAAATACAAATAGGTCCTTTTCTGCTCAAAAATTGGACAGCAACTTCCCGGATTTATTTGGGTATTCAAATATTTTATAAACATATGATAAAATTCCAGTAGCCTCCTAACATCGTATAGAAGCGCCACAAATTTTGGTGTGACCAAATAAAAAGTTTTGCAACCTTTTTGTTCATATGGTTGTTGTAGGCAATTTCTGGGTAATTCAAATTGTTAAACCCTTTTGGGTTATTTGGCGAATCCAAAATGTTATTTGTGAACCCTTGGAACTTCCTTGACAAACATAAGATGACAAGGATTTGTAAATGCAAGTTTGAGTGCCAACAAGGTGTGGAGGTTTTGTTAAAGCACTTTGTGCATTTTGTTTTAGCAACTCCATATCATTCCGATTCCAACATGATGTTAACTCAAAGGAGACATGTTTATGCATGCATGCCATGATGCAATGAGCACAAAAGTGGAAAAATTATACTGATTTTCAGGTTTTCAGCTTTGGGCTGTTACACATAGGTATTTTAAATGGAATTCCCTGAGCAGGTGGAGGGTCATCTACTACCGTAGCAGTGGTAGTAGTCTTCCCAAACAGTGATTCGAATGGAGATGACTCCATGACAGAACAACACTTACAGTAAATATTTCCCTTACCAATTCTTCTTACCAATAGCGCTTCACTCCCCGGCAATGGCGCCAGAAAATAGTCTTGATGACCCACAAGTATAGGGGGTGTATCGTAGTACTTTCGATAAATAAGAGTGTCAAACCCAACGAGGAGCAGAAGGTGCTGGTATGTAGTTTTGATCAAGGATTCACTGAAAACACTAGCAGACAAGTTTTTAGGGGTTTTCAATATAGCAGATAAATACAGTATGAGTAAATAAACGAGAGCAATAATAATTGCAGCGAGTGGCCCAATCCTTTTGAGTGCAAAGGACAAGCTGGTTGTGTTACTTATGATTACCAAACGTTCCTGAGGACACATGGGAATTTCGTCAAGTGCTTTCGTTTCATGTAGTTGATTAATCTTCAAAGTTTCGATAAGTGTTGTGTGGGTGAATCTATGCTAACGCACTGCCCTTCCTAGGACTAATACGTACTTGTGATTATACCCCTTGCAAGCATCCGCAACTACAAGAAAGTAATTAAGATAAATCTAACCACAACCTTAAACTCTCAGATCCTACACTCCCTTGTGCACTAACTTACCAGCGGGGGTTCAGGTTTCTGTCGCTCCGGCAACCCCACAATTAGCAAGCTAAATACACAATGCATTCCCCTAGGCCCATAAAGGTGAAGTATCATGTAGTCGACGTTCACATGCCACCACTAGAAGAATGACACCACAACTTAAATATCAAACCATTAAATATTACTCAACATTATTCCACTACTAGCAGCAAGACTTTCCCCATGTCCTCAAGAACTAAATGAACTACTCACAAGACATCATATGGATCATGATCAGAGGTGATATAATGATGAATAACAATCTGGACATCAACCTTAATTCACCGATAAAACTCAATAGCATCAACAACAAGGAGTAATTAACACCGCGAGAGTCTCCCCAATGAACTAGACAAGGTGCAGCCCTAGATGTTACAGTGGAACGGAGTGGAGCAGTGGAGATGATGATGGTGGAGCGGTGGATGATGAAGATGATGATCCTGATGAAGTCCAGCACGATGACGGCGATGATGGCGATGATTCCCCCCCTTCGGGAAGGAATTTCCCCGACAGATTTCTCCCTGCCGGAGAGCTTTTCTCTCTCTGTGGTTTCCGTCACGTGGAAGCGGCGGAATATTTTGTGGACGAACCTCCTCGATGTTTAGGGTCACGGGGGAGATATACGCGAAGGGGCAGCGCCAGAAGTGGGCCCAGGTGGCCACGCCAGGCCTCGGCGCTGCCCTCCTCCTGGCCATGCCCAGGGGTGGCGTGGGGCCCACCTGGCCCACCTGGAGCTCCCCTTTTGGCTAGCTCGGTCATCTGGAAAAAATAGGAACTTCGGCGAAAGTTTCGTGATTTTTGGAGTTTCGCAAATATATTAGCTTGACGGTGCTTTTTCCAGCTGAAATCTGGCTCCGGCAGATAAATCCCCAATAATCATCAAACAAGCAAAATAAGATAAAATAACATAAGTAACATGTATTAATATAAAATATATCGATGAATAACAGTAAATTATGATATAAAATAGTGATACAAAATGGACGTATCACCCGCCGCCATCACCGGCGTAACCGCCTGCTCCTGCCACCCGCGGTCGGCCGGGCGAAAAGCCGCCCGCCCTCCTCGAGAACCGCCGGTCCACCCTCGTCCCTTGACCTCCCTCTGAACCCCTCGCCCCATCTTCGATGACACGCCAACACCGTACCTAGACCTCTAAAATCGTCGCCGACAACCAACCGCACCCGACCTCCCAAGTTAAGTCTTTTCCTCTCCTCCATCGGCAACACCGCGGTCAGCCGCGTCGTCCCCGTCTCTGCCAATCGAGGTCGCTCGGCTGTCCATGCCTCATCCTCTTGGTCTCGAGCGAAATCTGTCATAGTTGACCATCGCGTGGGCCGGCATGTATAGCAGGTGTTCGCGTTGGGTAGACAAATCAACACAAGGGGCGTTGAATAGGATTTGCCGGCAAATCCTATGTGTCGCCCTACGGCGACGCGAGATGGGAGCGTCGCCTGAAGGTTCCCGTTGATAGGCCGACCCATTTGGTGAGATTCTTTTCCTTTTTCTTCTCCGTTTCTTTTTCTATTGTTTTCTCTCTTTTTGTTTGTTTTGTTTTTTTGGGAAAAAGTTTCAGATTTTCAAAAAACTTTTCAGATTTTGAAAAATGTTCAGATTCCAAAAAAAATCAGATTAAAAATTGTTCAGATTCGAAATTTGTTTATTTGTTCGGGTTTGAAATTTGTTCGTATTTAAATTTTGTTCAGATTTGAAAATTTGTCAGATTTGAAATGTGCTCAAATTTCAAAAAAGTTAGAATTTTGAAAAAATTTGGATTTAAAATTTGTTCAAATTTGAAATCTGCTTGGATTTGAAAATTGTTCATTTTAAAAATTATTTAAATTTAAAAATCATTCATATTTTAAAAACATGAAGATTTCAAATTTGTTCGGATTTAAAAATATCCAGATTAAAAAGAATTTTAAAACACAAAAAGAGAAAAAAAAAACTATGATTTTTTATTGGGCAGGCGACGGAGGCGAGTTGCGTCGCCTCGTACAAGAGCTCCCGGATTTGGCGATAACAAACCTGACAGTTTTTTTTTAGGGGAAACAACCATCTCTTATTCATTGATAAAATTCATGGGAATACAAAAATCATCTGGTGTCCTATCGAGCCAGAAGTGCCGGCCGTATGCTAGGTTAGCCGAACTACGGGCTAAACCATGTGCTTCAAAATTAGACGATCTTCGTTCATGGACAAAACTTGCCCTTTGAAAATCTCTTCTGCTCTCCTTTATTTCATGTAGGACCGTACTGAATCTGCCCAGATTTTGGCTTCCAATGCTGACAAGGATATACATCTCGGGTACCCTACCATGAGGATACCTGGTGCACGTGTCGACTAAGGCCCAACTATCAAGAGCCTAACATAAAGCCCATGACGAAAGGCCCAACAAGATGGAGTACCCTCCAAGATTAGACATAGGCATAGTCGGTTTATACTTTCCTTACATGTAAACAGGGTCGGTTACGGACTCCCGAGACCCAGCCTCTTATAAAGGCTGGGAGGGCCATCGATCTTGAACAAGCCAAACTCGAACCACCACAAGCCCTAGCGAGATCGACATCTCGCCGGAACTTCCCTGTAATCGCATAATCCCGCATAATCAATACCAGACAAGCAGGAAGTAGGGTCTTTACCTCCAACCGAGGGGCCTGAACCTGGGTAAATCTTTGCCTCTGCATGTCAGCCGACGAAACTACCAGTACTGGCACGTTCTCTCCCCATAATCTCAACCCTAGGTCCTAACCATGGGATTTGATTAGTTAACCCCTCGTCAATTGGCGCCGTCTGTGGGAAAGAATAGTGCTGGACTCACGGTTACTTCGGTTCCATCGGAAAACGGTGACTCGCCGATCAGATCTACAAACGGCAACTCGCCGGCTGCATCAACAAACCAGAACTCGCCGACTCGGGCGGCACACGGCAACTCGCCGACTCACTCGACAAACAACAGCACGCCAGCCTCACCTACAAAAAGCACATCAGATCCTCTGATGGACTTCGAGCCACACTCGCCAGAATTCCAGGAGACCTTCTCCGATCTCGAGTTAGGTTTGGGTTTAACCATTGGTTCGTTCAATTTTTTCGTCAACAAGCTTGGTGTGCAGGACTTGTCAGATCCACGCCAGCTCGCGACTTCCGCACCGAGGCTCCATCGGTTACGGCTCCTTCGACTGCGGATCCATCAACTGCATCCATACCATCGTCGATCCTCCAAGCTTGCTCGTCTGCAACAACCATGTCGACTAGAGAGATCAACGAGCTCATTGAAGAACTCCAAGGTGAGGAGGCCGAATCAGCATACCGCACAAACGATCCCGAGCTCGATCTCCCACTCGAAGGTAGTTTCGACTGCGGGATCTCCCTCAGCGACTTCGACGAGCCTGAAACTCATATCGACAACTACGTCGACTCCGAGATCTGCACCAAGCTTGGGCAATACTTTCTCCATCATGAGGCCAAAAATTATATATAGAGTTCCTGTCTTTATGGATCTCACTAAGAGGATAAAATTTGGAGTAAAAGAGAGGAACAATCTCGACCCAACTCAATGAGTGGCCATTTTTAAGCAGACTATACCATTCAGCAGCTCTGCCCTTCAGTGATAGAGAAAATAATTTCCTCTTGACTTTGTCCATAGAAATACCTGCACACTTGAATAGCTCGCACAATTCATGTAGAAAAAGCAAGTGATTACCAGGATGGACAGTTCCATCATAGCGGTTATTCATAACACGTTCAACAATTTTCATAGGTATTTTAAATGGAATTCCCTGAGCAGGTGGAGGGTCATCTACTACCGAAGCAGTGGTAGTAGTCTTCCCAAACAGTGATTCGAATGGAGATGACTCCATGATAGAACAACACTTACAGTAAATATTTCCCTTACCAATTCTTCTTACCAATAGCGCTTCACTCCCCGGCAACGGCGCCAGAAAATAGTCTTGATGACCCACAAGTATAGGGGGTGTATCGTAGTACTTTCGATAAATAAGAGTGTCAAACCCAACGAGGAGCAGAAGGTGCTGGTATGTAGTTTTGATCAAGGATTCACTGAAAACACTAGCAGACAAGTTTTTAGGGGTTTTCAATATAGCAGATAAATACAGTATGAGTAAATAAATGAGAGCAATAATAATTGCAGCGAGTGGCCCAATCCTTTTGAGTGCAAAGGACAAGCTGGTTGTGTTACTTATGATTACCAAACGTTCCTGAGGACACATGGGAATTTCGTCAAGTGCTTTCGTTTCATGTAGTTGATTAATCTTCAAAGTTTCGATAAGTGTTGTGTGGGTGAATCTATGCTAACGCACTGCCCTTCCTAGGACTAATACGTACTTGTGATTATACCCCTTGCAAGCATCCGCAACTACAAGAAAGTAATTAAGATAAATCTAACCACAGCCTTAAACTCTCAGATCCTACACTCCCTTGTGCACTAAATTACCAGCGGGGGTTCAGGTTTCTGTCGCTCCGGCAACCCCACAATTAGCAAGCTAAATACACAATGCATTCCCCTAGGCCCATAAAGGTGAAGTATCATGTAGTCGACGTTCACATGCCACCACTAGAAGAATGACACCACAATTTAAATATCAAACCATTAAATATTACTCAACATTATTCCACTACTAGCAGCAAGACTTTCCCCATGTCCTCAAGAACTAAACGAACTACTCACAAGACATCATATGGATCATGATCAGAGGTGATATAATGATGAATAACAATCTGGACATCAACCTTAATTTACCGATAAAACTCAATAGCATCAACAACAAGGAGTAATTAACACCGGGAGAGTCTCCCCAATGAACTAGACAAGGTGCAGCCCTAGATGTTACAGTGGAACGGAGTGGAGCAGTGGAGATGATGATGGTGGAGCGGTGGATGATGAAGATGATGATCCTGATGAAGTCCAGCACGATGACGGCGACGATGGCGATGATTTCCCCCCCTTCGGGAAGGAATTTCCCCAACAGATTTCTCCCTGCCGGAGAGCTTTTCTCTCTCTGTGGTTTCCGTCCCGTGGAAGCGGCGGAATATTTCGTGGACGTTTAGGGTTACGGGGGAGATATACGCGAAGGGGCAGCGCCAGAGGTGGGCCCAGGTGGCCACGCCAGGCCTCGGCGCTGCCCTCCTCCTGGCCGCGCCCAGGGGTGGCGTGGGGCCCACCTGGCCCACCTGGAGCTCCCCTTTTGGCTAGCCCTGTCATCTGGAAAAAATAGGAACTTCGGCGAAAGTTTCGTGATTTTTGGAGTTTCGCAAATATATTAGCTTGACGGTGTTTTTTCTAGCTGAAATCTGGCTCCGGCAGATAAATCCCCAATAATTATCAAACATGCAAAATAAGATAAAATAACATAAGTAACATGTATTAATATGAAATATATCGATAAATAACAGTAAATTATGATATAAAATAGTGATGCAAAATGGACGTATCACCCACCGCCATCACCGGCGTAACCGCCTGCTCCTGCCACCTGCGGTCGACCGGGCGGAAAGCCGCCCCGGCCTCCTCGAGCACCGCCGGTCCGCCCCGCCCCTAGACCTCCCTCTGAACCCTCCGCCCCCCATCTTCGATGACACGCCAACACCGTACCTGGACCTCTAAACTCGTCGTCGAAAACCAACCGCACACGACCTCCCAAGTTAAGTCTCTTCCTCTCCTCCATCGGCAACACCGCGGCCAGCCGCGTCGTCCCCGTCTCTGCCAATCGAGGTCGCTCGGCTGTCCATGCCTTATCCTCTTGGTCTCGAGCGAAATCTGTCATAGTTGACCATCGCGTGGGCCGGCATGTATAGCAGGTGTTCGCGTTGGGTAGACAAATCAACACAAGGGGCGCTGAATAGGATTTGCCGGCAAATCCTATGTGTTGCCCTACGGCGACGCGAGATGGGAGCGTCGCCTGAAGGTTCCCGTTGATGGCCGACCCATTTGGTGAGATTCTTTTCCTTTTTCTTCTCCGTTTCTTTTTCTATTGTTTTCTCTCTTTTTGTTTGTTTTGTTTTTTTGGGAAAAAGTTTCAGATTTTCGAAAAACTTTTCAGATTTTGAAAAATGTTCAGATTCCAAAAAAAAATCAGATTAAAAATTGTTCAGATTCGAAATTTGTTTATTTGTTCGGGTTTGAAATTTGTTCGTATTTAAATTTTGTTCAGATTTGAAAATTTGTCAGATTTGAAATGTGCTCAAATTTCAAAAAAGTTAAATTTTGAAAAAAATTGGATTTAAAATTTGTTCAAATTTGAAATCTGCTTGGATTTGAAAAAAATTCATTTTAAAAATTATTTAAATTTAAAAATCATTCATATTTTAAAAACATGAAGATTTCAAATTTGTTCGGATTTAAAAATATCCAGATTAAAAAGAATTTTAAAACACAAAAGAGAAAAAAACTGTGATTTTTTATTGGGCAGGCGACGGAGGCGAGTTGCGTCGCCTCGTACAAGAGCTCCCGGATTTGGTGATAACAAACCTGACAGTTTTTTTAGGGGAAACAACCATCTCTTATTCATTGATAAAATTCATGGGAATACAAAAATCATCTGGCGTCCTATCGAGCCAGAGGTGCCGGCCGTATGCTAGGTTAGCCGAACTACGGGCTAACCATATGCTTCAAAATTAGACGATCTTCGTTCATGGACAAAACTTGCCCTTTGAAAATCTCTTCTGCTCTCCTTTATTTCATGTAGGACCGTACTGAATCTGCCCAGATTTTGGCTTCCAATGCTGACAAGGATATACATCTCGGGTACCCTACCATGAGGATACCTGGTGCACGTGTCGACTAAGGCCCAACTATCAAGAGCCTAACATGAAGCCCATGACGAAAGGCCCAACAAGATGGAGTACCCTCCAAGATTAGACATAGGCATAGTCGGTTTATACTTTCCTTACATGTAAACAGGGTCGGTTACGGACTCCCGAGACCCAGCCTCTTATAAAGGCGGGAGGGCCATCGATCTTGGACAAGCCAAACTCGAACCACCACAAGCCCTAGCGAGATCGACATCTCGCCGGAGCTTCCCTGTAATCGCATAATCCGCACAATCAATACCAGAAAAGCAGGAAGTAGGGTCTTTACCTCCACCCGAGGGGCCTGAACCTGGGTAAATCTTTGCCTCTGCTTGTCAGCCGACGAAACTACCAGTACTACCACGTTCTCTCCCCATAATCTCAACCCTAGGTCCTAACCATGGGATTTGATGAGTTAACCCCTCGTCAATTGGCGCCGTCTGTGGGAAAGAATAGTGCTGGACTCACGGTTTCTTCGGTTCCATCGGAAAACGGCGACTCGCCGATCGGATCTACAAACGGCAACTCGCCGGCTGCATCAACAAACCAGAACTCGCCGACTCGGGCGGCACACGGCAACTCGCCGACTCACTCGACAAACGGCAGCACGCCAGCTTCACCTGCAAAAAGCACATCAGATCCTCTGATGGATTTCGAGCCACACTCGCCAGAATTCCAGGAGACCTTCTCCGATCTCGAGTCAGGTTTGGGTTTAACCGTTGGTTCGTTCAATTTTTTCGTCAACAAGCTTGGTGTGCAGGACTTGACAGATCCACGCCAACTCGCGACTTCCGCACCCGAGGCTCCATCGGTTGCGGCTCCTTCGACTGCGGATCCATCAACTGCGTCCATACCATCGTCGATCCTCCAAGCTTGCTCGTCTGCAACAACCATGTCGACTCGAGAGATCAACGAGCTCATTGAAGAACTCCAAGGCGAGGAGGCCGAATCAGCATACCGCACAAACGATCCCGAGCTCGATCTCCCACTCGAGGATAGTTTCGACTGCGGGATCTCCCTCAGCGACTTCGACGAGCCCGAAACTCATATCGACAATACGTCGACTCCGAGATCTGCACCAACAACAACCTCGACTTCGAGATTCATAACAACTTCGCCGACGCCGAGATGAGCATAGGCGATGAAGGACATCGACAGCGAGATCCGTCCAGACGGACCACTCGATGGGCATATCGACTCCGACATGAGCCTCGATGAAGACGTCGAGTCCATGACGGGACTCGAAAACACATACACATACCCTCGGGTGATACCCCAGCAGGTCTACGTTGCCTTCGCCGCAGAATCATCTGATGCTGCGGCCAGTCGCAGGCCTACAGAGTTCCCGTGCACGGTTACTATGCCGGATGGAGTCACAAATCTCACAATTACTGCTGAGATGGCAGCAAAAGCAGATAAAGTCATCAAGGAGTGCACAATGATGCCAGCAGACGCAACACGGGAGGAGATGTTGACCTTCCAGTACTTCAACTGGCAGGAATCACTTCGACTGCAGCAGATCAGAGCAACACTCGAAGAACGTAAAAAGCAAGCTAGCTTGTCGAGTGCGCGAAGAAGACAGCTCTCTGAGCTCCACCGGGCGAGCAGACACAAGACCCAGATCAAGGCTGTCACACCTCGCGCCAGATGAGAGGGCGGCACTCACCCGCAACCTAGGCAACTCTTTCATGACATACGACGAGGAGGGAGTGCCAGTACCCAAAACAGCTGCGGGTGCTCTCTTTACCGCTGCAGCATACCTAGAGGCAATCAAGCCTCCAGCTGATGACCCCAATGCAAAACTACATCGCCAACAGATCAAATCACTCGCCTTAGCGGCGAAGGCCATACGCCAAATCCCAAAAACTCCAGGAGGGAGTCGAGATCGTGCCATAGTTGACACGCGTCGTGAAGAGCATAATCGCAGTGGTCGCCGCCACCACTCGAAGGAAAGAAGCGGCTCACGTCGGCGCAGGTCCAGGAGCAGATCACGCAGATCTTACAGTAGCGACTCATACTCTGATCGGAGCCTGAGCCACACGGAGCTCTGTGCTTCACTCGACGCGTCCGCGAGACACGGATGCCCAAAGGGTTCAAACTCACATCTGAACAGCCCAAGTACACGGGTCGACAGGAACCTTCAGGTGGCTGGAAGACTACAGGCTGGCTGTCGCGTGCCAGCGAGGCACAAATATCACAGCCATGCAATACATACGACTCATGCTCGAAGGCACAGCCCGCGACTGGCTCAAGGCTCTACCTCCATCAACATACGACTCGTGGGATCACTTCCGCACTGACTTCATCAAAAACTTCGAGCCTCTATGTGAGCGCCCAAAAACGTTCGAGAGCTGCGAGCTTGCGTTCAACGTCAGACGAAACGTTGAGGTCATACATCCGACGATGGACTGAGATACGCAACTCAGTTGGAGTAATTTCAGAAGATATGGCCATGGATGCTTTCATCATGGGCCTCGCCAGGCGAGACTTCAAAGAAGCACTTGGTCGCCAAAAGCCAACCTCTGTGGCTAACCTCCTGAAGATCGCGACTGAGTGGGCAGACGGAGAAGACGCGCACCACACGCGGGTCCTCACCCCGTGACAATCATGAAAGTGGCAGTCGAAGCCGCAGAGACTCATACAGAGACGACCGAAGGCGCAAGCGTTCAAAACGTCACTACGACGACGACAGACCCGAATTCATGGCGGCTGGGTTCTCCACACCCCGCAACGACCAAGACAGAAGCGACCGACGGTCAGAAGATCGACGGGACAGTCGAGATGATCGCCGGGACAGTCGAGACCGCGGCCAACGCAGCGACAGCTACAAGAGGAAAGACTGGCGCAAGTCGCGCTCCGGCGCACAATCCGAGCGATCATTCGAAGAAAAGATGGATGCTGATTGCAGATTCCACCTGTACAAGGGGAAGACGGAAAATTGCGCTCCAATCACTCGATGAGAAACTGCAGAGAATTCGACCAACTAGCGTCTGAATACGTACAACTCAGAAAGGCAACAGCCGCACACGCACCCGCACCTGCACCTGTGCCTCAGCCAAACAATGTGCCCGTTCTGATGGCACCACCTCCACCACCACAGCCTGCCGCAGGCGGAAATATCGCGGGTGCCATACAACCCGTACCTCGGGTGGACGAACCTCAGTACCCTCCGCCCCAAGGGCAGATGTACATGATACAGAAAGGTCGCCCTTCCAACAGGGAGCAAAAACTTCGCACTCGACAAGTAAACATGGCGGTCATGTCACCTCCTGCCGTAACTGAATTCTTGAAGGGATCCGAAACTGCAATAAGCTTCAGCAGAGAGGACCACCCACCATCGGTCGTTCGTCCAGGGCACTCTGCTCTGGTACTCGACGCACAAATTGGAGGCTACGCCATGTCCAAGGTCTTCATGGATGGTGGCAGCGGCATAAACATCATCTTCGCAGATACGCTCCGCAAAATGAACAGGTCAGTCGAAAACCTGCCAAGATCTTCAAATACCTTTCACGGTATCGTCCCAGGCAAAGCAATAAGCCCAGAAGGCACCATACAACTCGACGTAACGTTCGGGGACAAGAACCACTTCAGGACAGAGTCGATTGAGTTCGAAGTTGTCGACTGGAAGTCACAATACCATGCCATACTTGGACGCCCGACGTTCGCTCGATTCATGGCGGTCCACACTATGCATACCTCCAGCTAAAGATGCCTGGACCAAAAGGAGTAATCACAGTCAAAGGAAACTTCCAAAAGTCTGACTCTTGCGACCGAGAGTTTAGCAAAATCTCTGAGATGTTCGGCATGGAAGCAACACTCGCCGATCTAGCGGTCTCCAACGATCGAACACTTATGCCGGAGCACAAGAAGGTGGCAGTCGACAGAGCATTCAATGCCACCAATGACACAAGGTCGCATCAGGTGCACCCGACTGACCCGACCAAGACAGTCAATGTCTCGTCGAGTCTGCCTATCGCATAGGAAAGCGCGCTCGTCGAATTCCTCCGTGAGAACTGGGATATATTTGCGTGGTGTCCAGCCGACATGCCAGGTATTCCCAGGGAATTCGCCGAGCACTCTCTCCAATTATTTCCAGATGCTAAACCAGTCAAGCAAACAATGCGCCGCATATCCGGCCCGAAAAGAACCGCAGTCGAAGCCGAAGTCGACAGACTACTCGCAGCAGGTTTCATCAGAGAAATCAAGAAATCACAATGGGTGGCCAACCCCGTACTTGTAGAGAAGAAGCACACAGATATCCTTCGGATGTGCGTAGATTTCACAGCACTCAATAAATGTGTCCAAAGGATCACTTTCCACTACCTCGAATCGACCAGATCGTCGACTCCACCGCCGGGTGCGCTCGCTTGTCCTTCCTGGATGCTTACTCGGGTTACCACCAGATAAGGATGAAGGAAGAGGATGAAGAGAAAACGGCGTTCATAACCCCACTCGGGGTCTACTGCTACACAACAATGCCTTTGGGCTCAAGAACGCAGGCGCAACCTACCAGCGCATGATGCAAGACTGCCTCAAGAAGCAAATTGGGCGAAACGTCCAGGTCTACGTAGATGACATCGTCATCACAACAAGGGAGGAAAACACACTACTCGATGACTTGCGAGAGACGTTCGCAAACCTCAAACGCTTCCACATCAAGCTCAACCCGAAGAAGTGCACGTTCGGCGTGCCAGCCGGGCAGCTCCTGGGTATCTAGTCTCGGCTCGAGGAATCGAGGCGGACCCGGAGAAAATACAGGCCATCTTGACGATGCAAAGGCCTTCAAAGCTCCATGACGTGCAAAAGTTAGCGGGTCGAGTGGCAGCACTCAGTCGATTCATCAGCAAGCTAGGCGAAAAAGCACTCCCGTTCTATCGACTGATGAAGAAAGCAGACAAATTCGAGTGGACGCCAGAAGCCGAAGCAGCCTTCACGGACCTCAAGCGAGTCCTCACAAGCCCTCCAATCCTCGTCGCACCAAGGGAACGCGAGCCACTATACCTATATGTCTCCGCAACTAACAGGGTGGTAGCACCGTACTGGTAGTCGAACGCAGGGAGGAGGGACACGCCCAAAGCATACAACGTCCAGTCTATTACTTGAGTGAAGTGCTCTCCATATCAAAGCAGCGGTACCCGCACTATCAAAAGCTGGCCTACGCCGTGTTCATGTCCTCAAGGAAGCTGACGCATTACTTCGCAGCACCCGATCACTGTAATCAGCACCTCAGGGATCGGGGACATCCTCACAAACCCCAACGCAACTGGGCGAGTCGCAAAATGGCTCATCGAGCTAGCACCACGAGATATCAAGTATGATTACCCGAAGGCCATCAAAGCACAAGTCTTACCTGACTTCCATACCGAGTGGATCGAAGCTCAGTTGCCAGGAGCACCAGATGTGTCCAACTCATGGACTATGTACTTCGACGGCTCAAAGAAGAACGAAGGCGCAGGCGCAGGTGTCATCCTCATATCACCAAAAGGCGACAAGCTTCGCTATATCCTGCAGATGGATTCGAGTTCCATCCAATAACGAAGCTGAGTACGAGGCCCTGATCCATGGCATGCGGATGGCCAAAGCCCTCGGGTGCACTCGACTGATGATCTATGGTGACTCGAATCTTGTGGTGCAGCAAACAATGAAGGCCTGTGATGCAATCGCAGATAACATGATCGCCTACCGTGACCTGTACAACTCATGGAGGGCAGCTTCGAAGGCTGCGAGTTGCGGCACATAGGGCGTGAGAGCAATGAAGAAGCAGATAAGCTAGCCAACATTGGCGCGACCAAAGCACCAGTTCCACCTGGTGTCTTCCTCGAGCGCATCGAGCACAGGTCCATCAAGAAAAAAACATCTCCTACATCAGCCGCACCAGCCAAGAGCAAAGCACCTAGCACAGAGGACCCGCCAGTCGAGGTACTCCTCATCGAGCCAACTTGGACTCAACCTTTCCTCGCATACATACTCCGCGGCGAGGTACCTGAAGACATAACAGAGTCAAGACGCGTCACTCGACGATCTAAAGCATACACGTCATCAACGGCGAACTATACAAGCGCAGCGTATCAGGTATGTTCCAACGATGCATAGCATTTGAAGATGGCCAAGCCATCCTTCGTGATATTCATGCAGGTACCTGCGGGCATCATGCCAGCAGTCGATCACTCGTAGCCAAAGCCTTTCGCGCAGGCTTCTACTGGCCCACAGCACTCAAAGACGCGGAGGACATAGTCAAAAGGTGCATCGGCTGTCAAAAATTCGCCACAAAGCCGCACGCACCCGCATCGGCGTTGAAGACAATACCATTGGCCTGGCCCTTCGCCCATGGGGGCTCGATATGGTTGGGCCACTCAAAAAATCCTCCCATGGAGGGCATACTCACCTTCTGGTGGCGGTCGACAAGTTCACCAAGTGGATTGAAGCAGTCCCTATCACAAGTTCGACTGCCACTACAGCAGTCAATTTCATAAAATCCATCATATACCGCTTTCGTGCCAAGCAGTATCATCACTGATAACGGTACAAACTTCACGGCTGAAGAGTTCCGAACTTTCTGCAAAGAGCAAGATATCACGCTCAACTATGCATCCGTGGCACACCCGCAGTCCAATGGCCAAGTCGAAAAAGCCAATGGACTCGTGACGAGCGGAATCAAGAAACGCCTCCTGGTGCCACTCAAAAGGGCCGCGGGTGCTTGGGTCGAAGAACTCCATCTGTGCTATGGAGCCTACGCACAACTCCCAATGCCTCAACACAATTTACCCCATTTTTCATGGTCTACGGCGCAGAGGCAATCCTGCCATCAGACGTAAGATTCAATGCACCAAGAGTCGAAGCATACAACGAAGAAGATGCAGATGAAGCACTCGAAGATGCAGTCGACTTGCTCGAAGAAGCACGCAACACGGCGCTAGCACGCACAGCTGTCTATCAGCAAGACCTCCGCAACTATCACAGCCGTCGACTGCGTACCAGATCCTTCGAGGTTGGCGACCTGGTACTTCGACTGAAGCAAAAGAAGGTGCACAAACTTGCTTCTCCATGGGAAGGACCCTTCATCATCACCGAGGTCATTGGTGGTGGAGCATACAGACTGAAGCACGCGAAGACAGGCGAACTCTCGCATAATCCTTGGAACGTTGCGCAGCTGCGCCGTTTCTATGCTTAGATTGTTCAGTCGCATAATGTAATAGGCACATATGTCGGATGGCTGCAGGTTTCAGACGCGCTCTTTTCCTTACCAGGGTACCTACGGGGACTGGAAGGTTTTTAATGAGGCGGCCTGCAGCTTAACATTCAAAAATGGAATATAATCAATGATTCCTCATATTTCTCCCTGCTTACTACTCGCATAACTTATTCGCACAACTTAGCCTCACCCGAATACTCGGGGGCTGCGCTATCTCAAAGCATGAGCTTTCGCTCCTTCAAACATAATACCCAGCCGCACTCGAATACTCGGGGGCTGGGTCATAAAAATCATACATAAACAAAAAGTTGCTCAAATCATGAGTTGAAGCTTCAAACATCGCAAAAATTCACAGCCTCACTCGACACTCGGGGGCTGTGCAATTTATGTTCCATACTCTGTTTTCATAAACCCACTCGATATACACGGGGCTGCGACATACACATAAAACAAAATATACACAAGTGGCAAAATTACACTCGGGGGCTGACCCCTATACATAAAACCTTAATCTACAGGTTCATCCTTTGGCTGGGTCCACTTCTCCTCCTCCTTTAGCACATGATGGATTAGGACCAATGCGTCCACCCGTGTCTCTCGGTAGTGCTCCTCCATTTGCACAGGACCACCACCTGGTACGGGTGCAGGCCCCATCGCAATCTTTTTCAAATCAAGGTGCGGAAAGTGCGACCGCACAAAGGCAAGAGCAACGTTAGCCCCGCTAATCAGTTGCTCGCGTACAAATTTCTTGATCGCCTTGCCCTTTCGAAATTTCTTCAGCAATGCAGCAAGGCCTTGTGGCTGCTCATTCAAAGGAAACAAAGCCTCGTGGACTCGAAACAAAGCTAACCTGCAGCTCTCCAGTCGAATGGCAGTTCGCCACGCACGATCCAGAAGCTTTACCAAAATGGCACTCCTCGCCCTGTCCGACCAAAAGGGGTGGGCAGCGTACTCCGCGCTACTCGCTTGACCGTCGAGTCGGTCCTGTAGCCGTGCCTCCTCCTTCGACTGGTCAAACAAACACCTATGGCAAAAATAAGCAAAAATTATCCCAGTCGACCTGTGTGTCGAGTCCACAATTCAACTTCCAAAAGGCTTACATTCAGCTGTAGGTTTACTTTCTCCAACTCTTCAAGCAAAAAGGCCTCCCGCTCCGTAATTGGAGATGGCCTCGACTGCAACTCCGCATATGCGTCTTGTGTCTTCTTCAGCTCGCTTGTCACCTTGGAAAGTTTGAGCTGAAGGAAGTCGATGATTTTCTGATCATTCACGCTACGTGACTGAGTGGAGCCGCTCGCACCTGGACCAGTCGATGTTCTAGAGCTCGGGTCTACATCCAGAATAACTCAGAACATAAGAAAACAGAAGAGATCAAGCAAAAGGCTCGGGGGTGTGCCTCCCGATAACTGGAGTTCATATTTCATGAAGCACAAATACGAAGTCTGAAGTTTTTTACAGCAAAAGCAAAATCATAAAAAGTCCCTAAAACTAGGCGACGAAGGAATCACTCGCTAGTCATCGACTTCTTGGAGGAAGCCTTCTTCGCCTGAACCTTGGCTGCCCTGTCTTCAACAGTTGATACAAGCTGTTGAGAATACTTTTGGGCAGCCTCCATCCAAGTGCCTAACCCGACGGTTTTGCCGCCAGGCCCCCTCGGGAACTTCGTCGTGACCTTGTCAAAATCCGCCTCGACTCCGTGCGCGAGCAACATGAGAAAAGTAGTCTGAGCACCACTTACCATTTGCTCGCGACAGAAATCGGCGACGGGTTCCTTCGGGCTTGAACAGCTCCACCAGTTCTGCAAACGTAGATGGAAGCTCATCATCTGGGAAGAAGCTGCTGTGAAGGGCGCCCAAAGCACTCGCCGCCTTCGTCAGCATCTCCCCTGCCCTACTGTTGGCAACCTCTGCGACAGCTACACTTTCATCAAGTGAAGCGCCAATGTTTTGCTTGCCAGGGGCAGCAGGGCCGTCCATCATACCTAGCATAGCATGTAAATACCATGTTCAGAAGCATAGTACAAAACTTCAAATATCTATGCAATCACAAAATTGCATACCTGTCAAAGTGGTGCTGGCAGCAGAAAGTCGACCAATTGCCTGGTCTTCCCTAACTTCGGCTGCTTTCAGCCTTTCTCCAGATCAGCAACTCGACGGTAGCCTTGCCCATCTCTTCTGCAGCGGCAGTCGCTGACTCTGCGAAACACATAAGCATTTCCTCAACATGCTGCAAAAGATAGTCACATAAAAAACACTCGAGTCTCATTACAGGATACTTACTCTTCGCATCCTCGAGTTGCTGCTGCAAGGTGGCGACTTCCGTCTCCATGTGTACATACTTGGAGCCTGCCTTCAGTAGCTCTTGTACAAATGACTACATCACAACACGCGAAAGTTCAGATAGATTTATCGGGTCTATGAACAGCTTTAACACCGCTAATGATTCAACTATGGTGCAAAAGAACAAGCTTACATGATTCAAGAAGGAGGAAGTCGACGCAGGAACGCCTGTCGCTGCTGCCTCCTCTTTGTCAGCCGCAACCTCAGGCTCAGATGGTGTGGCCGCGTCCGTGGCAGCCGGAGTCGCAGCGGTTGGCGGCTGTTCTGGTGGCAAACTCCGAGCAGTCGACGCCGCACTGCTCTTCTCCATCTGAGGTGGCGGTGGCAAATCCTCATCCGAGGACACGCTGTGTCACACATGCTAAGTAAACAACTTGGCAACGTTCATAAACTATCAAAAGCAGATGCTTATACTACTTACTCTTCAGTAAGGTCGACCATTCGACCAGGTGCAAGCACACCCATGCTGGGGCGTGATTTCTTCGGGGGTCGTGGGGGAAGCGAGCGAATCGGAGGGATATCGAGTGGCGCCATCGTCGACTCCGTCTCGTTCCCCTCCTTCTCCTCTGAGTCAGCAGTGTCTTCTTCCTCGCGCGACCGCTTCTGCTTGGCTTGCACCTCAGCATCGCCTTCCTCGGCGTCTGGTGTATGTGTGGTGGCGAGTGAGGTCACTTCATCATCAGAGCCCGCCTCGAGTGGCTCATTGTCTGGCACTGGGCCGCTCTCTGGCAGAGGAGGCATCGACTCATACATTCTGTGTCCCTGCACACAGAAACAGCAAAGGAATCAATATTGCACATGCATAACATATAAACTTACATATAGTATCGACTGTTACCTCTGGTAGAGGGTTGCTGGTTTCATAAGGAGCCTTCATCAGTCAGTTTGGTAAGGCTCCTTACCAACTTCTCTGCTTTCGCATCAGAAAGTTCCACTGCGCGTGAGCGGGTTGGATCAGAAACCCCACTGTATGCCCACATAGCATGCGCTCGGGCTCGGAGGGGCTGCACTCGCCTCTTGGCAATAATGGCTAGCAAATGGATACCCGTAACCTCCCGACCAACAGTGGTCTGAAGCTTTAGCGCCTTCTCCATCAGAATGTCAGCCTCTTCGGATTCGACTCCGGTCGGCTGGGCGATCCAGGATGGCCTCTTCTTCACCAGGGCGTCTGCGTCAAAGGGAGGCAACCCGAACGCTTGGGTCCTATGGTCACATCCTTGATGTAGAACCACTTTTGGCGCCATCCTTGCACAGACTCTAGGAAGTTGATCTGAAGTACTCGACGTCTGGTCGAGTCTGTACTCCAAAACCACCAGGTCCTTTGGCGCTGTGCTGGCGCTTGACGTTGAAGATGCGGCGAAACAGCCCGAAGTGGGGCACAACGCCCAAGAAGCACTCGCAAAGAACGAAGAAACACGCAACGTGCAAAAGCCCATTGGGCGTAAAATCGTGCAATTGCACTCCATAAACGTGCATCAGTGCACGAAGAAAGTTATGAACAGGGAAGGAGAATCCCCTGTTCACAAAATCCACAAAACAAACCAGCTCATTGGGGCCTGGGCGCGGGATTACCTCGGCGCCGGGGATGCGAACCTGCGAGGTGTCCGCAGGAATGAGCCCGTCGTTTCGCAGGCCGGTGAGCATCCTCTTGCTGCAGGTGGTTTGGTCCACGAGCCTTTGTCCCTCTTCAAACCGCTGGCAGCGACTCCAGCGGCGCTCCTGCCCTTCCGGGGCGCGGGCTTCGTCATCGCGATGGTAGGTGGCAGAGGTTTGGCTGTTGGGCTATGGCGATGCGCTAGGAGGAGAAGAAGCAGCGGCGGCGGAGAACAAATGGCAAGTAAAAATATTATTTACTCCGCCGCAGCCTTTTAACCTCAACGCAAAAGAATCCGCACCGTTGATGCGAGATCGTGGGCAACGTGGCAAATCCAGCCGTATACGTGGCAGCCTTGGAGAGCAACCGTCGCCGGCCACTCCGCCCACTACGCACGGGAATCTAGGAACCGTCATCATAGTCCTGGAGAAATCGTGCCTGAACGGTCCAATCCAGTCCAAACGGCTGCATCGTGGGCCCATAGACGTGTCACGCCCCATCTATCACAGCATAACGCACGCCACCGCGTGTCAGGTAGCGCAGTCGCCACAAACGCCATCCCTGACGTCATCTCAAGCGCTCTGATCAGAAATACATTCGAGTCTACTCAACGCATCTCGATCACTCGACTGCCTTGTTTGGTTCGGGTGTGAAAAAAGCAATGTTAAGGCAAATTTGGTCACTCGACCGTTCCTTCAACTGAGGCATATTACTCCCATCGGGAGCATATCAAAAAATTCTTCGACTAGAGATGCTCAAGATAAAATAATTTTGAGATTATCCTCCATTACAAGCAATACAGCATAATCTCGGGGGCTACTCCCATCGGGAGCGCTGACGCGCACCCGATAGAATAACGACAAAGTGACAGTCGACAAAAGGATCGACTCAGTTCATATACAAAATCAAACTCGAAACATTCCCGAGTTGCGTCCGCCGCAAATAGTTCGGATGCTGCACGCATAGTGCAAAGGTAAGACCTGCCGAACTTTCGAGCTGGGCTAAGGACCGTTCTAGCAACGTCAATCCTTATACTTTCCGTGTCAGCAGACATGATGAAAAATCCTAACGGACGCGTTGGGTAAAATTCAAATCTATACTGCAGATCGACTCAGTAAGACCTCCGCGGCCTAGTCGAATCTGACCAGTTTGTTCCAGATTCGAGTCCGGGGACTCGAGTTTGATTGAAAGCTAGTAAGATTTTACCCGAATGTGTAGTTAACCAGTCCCGATCCGTCGAGTGTACTGGGCCTGTTAAGGTATTATCCCTTGATCATCATAAGCAAAAATCACAGTCGATGAGATACTCGACATAGTCAACATGTGCTATTCATACAGGAATTCCAATCTATTATATAATTAAAACACAGGATAACCAACGGTGAAGATTAGCTAAACATATTCAAGTCATAAACAACGGCCAAGATTTACTTTTCGTAAGATCCAGCCGGCCAATATTTATTTTTCCCAACATCGGGCAGGTGTCGATTTCTTTCCATACGGACATGTACGGTGTCCATCTCTCCCACGTCTATTTTAGGAGAAAGAAGTAGACGGGCAGTCACAATCTGATCAGGGTAGCGTACGTAGAAGAAGGAAACGTTTAATAGCGCTCTAGGTTGAAGCAAGAGTCCGCACCAAATCCATGCAAAAAAAAAAAACAGTCCGCACCAAATAATTATCGATCGGGCAACATATTTATTTTGCTTTGCGCGAAGAGAAAAATTGCCAAACGCCAACGCTCAACCACGACTGCACGACGGCATGCACATCGGCCGGTGACCGAGAAATCCCGATCGATTAGCCGCTGTCCTTGATCCTCAGGCATGCAGCAGGTCTGTATGCAAGCGGCTTATCAATTAACTGCAGGTCTCATGTATTCACCGACCAGATTTTGCATCCAATTGATTATTGAGATGCAATTCATCCGATCAGATTTTGCATCCAATTAATTATTGAGCTGCAATTCATCCGATCTACAGTATCAGACATGCATGCAAAGCACAGCATCAGGTATCTATCTTTATTCCCACATATTCGTGTCATGATCTCTCCAAGATACCGCATCTATGTTTTTAAGTGAACTAATCAATATCATCTGCGCAGTCTCTAATCTCTCTTAGACTCTCTCCCAGTGTCGCCTCCAATTTACTGATACCAATTCAAGCTAAAGCTAAAGCTACCAAGGTCTCTTTTTTTGCTGATAAATTCTGTGAGTTGCGATTACTACTGCGCAGTGTATCTTGGTGCGTCGAGCCTTATTCGCATCAATGTGTCATAAATTCATGCTTAAAACATTAATGATTTTTTCTTCTTTGTCGCAGACACGTCGCATCTGTCCGCAGCCATGATAATCTTCTTCGAGCATGTAAGTGTCCTCATGATTTTTGTAGTATATTTATGGTGAGTACACGGACACGGATGTCATATAAATTTCTCTATCTCAGTACAAATTACAGAATATTAAAAATAAATAACACCGCAAAGGATGGGCTGACCGGCATATGAAATATATTGCAACTTAAGAGTTTCTATACAGAGAAGGCTGTCGTAAGAGTAGGAGTCAGATATACACGGAGTTTGTATATACAAGAAGATGAAACAAATCTCTAGAAAAAATAAAACTAAACTATGTTTACATCCAATTTTAAGTATATTGTCTGATGATTTTTTACTGAGGCTGCACATGCACACGTGTTCATGTCCATGTAATGCAGTTCAAGTCAGCATTTTTCTGTGACAGGGTCCCTTGGGGAGGAAGAAATATTCAGAAATGTATAGCACCAAGAATTATGATTAGATTTACCAATTTAAGTCAACACATTCTATTTCTTACAAATTCTGCCAGGTTATTTTATCCAAGAGAACTATTTAAGTTATTTTAATCTAAAGTCTTAAGACTTGGGATTGAATGCTAGAGCTCACAAGCTGAGAACTGGAGTTTGTATACACAAGAAGATGAAGTGCACGCGGGAAATTATATATGTGTCTGAAGTAAAGTATACATATTCATTTTTTTTAAACGTATGGGTGACCTTTACACATACAAAAAAAATTACACTGCCACACAATTTAAACATAAGCTGACACTTTTCGTAATTTACACTATCACGCAATTTAAACATAAGAAAAAAACATTTTATAAAAAAAAATCAAATGCCCGGGTAAGATCATGTAGTAAAAAATAGTCTAAATTTATGATTTGTTTATAATGGAATACTATATTTATAGATAAAAAATAGAAGCGTCAAGTGCGTGGACATATGCATACAAGCTCAAAAGATCAGATACGTTTTTTGGATAAAGGGAATACATTAGTACCAAGGAAATATCAAAGATATGTTAATAGGAGTTTCCCGGAAGCACACAACACAATGGATGACAAGGCTGATAGGTGGAGTTTGTGGAAATAACATACACGTTGAGTAGAATACAAGCTGAATATTAGAGTCATCTTTTGCATAATATAACGTGGAGTAATAAACAATGAAGTTACTCGGTTGTGTATTTACAACATCAGAAACATGTGAAAAGTAAAGAAGCTCTAAAAACTGAGTGTCCTATTTTTATAAATATATTTACATTATTATTTCCCTTCATTTTGTAAAAGATGGAATCAAGAAGAAAAATCGTACATTATATATCAAAGTGGAATAATATCATTGCTAGCCGCGCAATTGCGCGGGCCACCCAGCTAGTTATAATACAAAGCATATGACGTGCACTTACGAATGAGTCCATGCCCGATTCTTCGAGTCAGACAAGTACTCGGGGCTACTGACAATGATATACATCTCGGGTACCCTACCATGAGGATACCTGGTGCACGTGTCGACTAAGGCCCAACTATCAAGAGCCTAACATGAAGCCCATGACGAAAGGCCCAACAAGATGGAGTACCCTCCAAGATTAGACATATGCATAGTCGGTTTATACTTTCCTTACATGTAAACAGGGTCGGTTACGGACTCTCGAGACCCAACCTCTTATAAAGGCTGGGAGGGCCGTCGATCCTGGACAAGCCATACTCGAACCACCACAAGCCCTAGCGAGATCGACATCTCGCCGGAGCTTCCATGTAATCGCATAATCCCGCACAATCAATACCAGACAAGCAGGAAGTAGGGTCTTTACCTCCACCCGAGGGGCCTAAACCTGGGTAAATCTTTGCCTCTGCTTGTCAGCCGATGAAACTAACAGTACTACTACGTTATCTTCCTATAATCTCAACCCTAGGTCCTAACCATGGGATATGATGAGTTAACCCCTCGTCAAATGCTGTCAACCACTTCCAGGCAGTCCGACGCGATGTGCAGCCGTTCCAGGTTCAGATCATGCGCCAGAGCAAGCACTTCTCTGCATGCAAGCACCTCCAAAATAACTGGGTCAGTGATGCCTCTGAACACCACCGCTGAAGCTCCCAGGAAAGTCCCATCTGAGTCTCGACACACCGCTGCAACAGCACCACCTGGTTGCACCTTTTTTACAGCGGCGTCCACGTTTATTTTCACACTACCCGCAGGTGGTGCGATCCATTGCCTGACTGGGTTGTTCTGCCGAGATTGGACATGCGTGACTGTCCCCCTCGTACTCCTCTCTGTGATCTCCAGGTCTCGTATGAAACTCTGCACAAAACAGAAGGTGGATAGAGGGCTTTAAAAAACCCCTTCATGTATAGCTTTCCTCCTCGCGTGCCAGATGGCCCACAAAGTAACAAGACAACAGGTCAGATCCTCATGTGATAACGACGAGATCATAGCAAAAACCCACTGCTTGGCCTCCGGTTCATTTGTTCGGTCCATGTGTTCAGTAATCTCGTCCGGCATCAGTGCCCACACACTTCTCGCCATTCGACACTCCAAGAGCGAGTGCCGCCAGGAATCAGCCTCCCCACATAATCCACATGAACTATCATCTGCCATGTTCCTATGAAATCTTACATCTCCCGTGGGTATAGATACTCGAGCAAGTCTCCAAAGAAAGACTCTTATCTTTGATGGAACCTTCACCTTCCATAGTGAGGTCCAATTTCTCTCCTCTTGCTTCACGTCCGAGGAGGACTCCGTATTCTCCAGCCATGCTTCACGCCTCCTTTTTGTGTTAATGATCATTCTGTATGCATAACGAACCGTGAAAATGCCTGTCCTTTCAAAATGCCAAGACCAGAAATCATCAACTCGTCTTGTACTTAACGGAATGGATCGAATTACCTCAACGTCCATAGGCAAGAAATATTGCTCCAGCTTGCCCATATTCCAGCTTGCAGATGTGATATCAATAAAATCAGACACCATGGCTGGTGGGTCCTGTTTCAGACATGCAAAGGGACGCATGGAGCAGTCCCGAGGCAGTCAGTTTGTATTCCATGCACTCGTTGCTTCTCCTGTCCCAATTCTGCGGATCAGGCCTTGTTTCAGAGTATCACGCCCCTCTAAAATTGCACGCCAGATCTTCGAGGGGTGAGATCCCGTTGCAGCTTCAAGAAATTCAGTACCTGGATAATAAACAGACTTCAGAATCCTCGCGCTCAACGTGTCAGGGTGATCTAGAATGCGCCAGGCTTGACGGGCCAGCTGCGCTAAGTTGAAAATTTCTATATCACGAAACCCCAGTCCTCCTGCATATTTCGAAGTAGTCATTTCCTCCCAGGATACCCAGCACGTATTTCTTTTTCCATCACGGTTGCCCCACCAAAAATTCCGCAGCAAGGCATTTATACTCTGGCATAAACCTCGTGGTAGCTTGAAACACGACATAGAAAATGTCGGAATTGCTTGTGCTACAGCCTTTATTAGAATTTCTTTTCCTCCAGCTGATAGCAAAAGCTCCATCCACCCCTGGATCCTCTTCCAAACCCGGTCTTTTAAATATTTGAAAGCTCCATTTATAGACCGTCCCACATCGGAGGGCATGCCAAGGTACTTTTCACTTAGTGATTCATTCTGTATATCCAATCTGTCCTTTATCTCTTGCCTTAACGACTCCAGACATCCTTTACTAAAAAACACAGAAGATTTATCCATGTTTATGCGCTGACCCGAGGCTTGACAGTAGGTCTCCATAACCTCTGACACCTCCTCAGCTCCCTCTATGCTCGCTTTCACAAACAGCAGGCTATCGTCCGCAAAAAGTAAGTGGTTTACTGTCAGAGCAGAAGTCGCCACTTTAAGACCCTCAAGATTTGATGATGGAACAACACTTTTAGATTTTAACAGGCACGAGAGACCCTCTGCTGCAAGCAAAAACAAGTAGGGGTATATCGGGTCACCTTGTCTGATTCCTCTTGTAGGTTTAAACGACTCTAGAGGTGACCTGTTCATCAACACTGAGAATGACACCGAAGAAATCATCCTCATCACCAGGCTGACCCAACTCGCATTGAAGCCAAGTTGGAGCATCATAGCTTCCAGGTATGGCCACTCCACCCTGTCATATGCCTTCCTCATATCTAGCTTGAGTGCACAATGTCGATGCTTCTTCGCCTTGTTTCTCTTCATGAAGTGGAGGCACTCATAAGCAGTGATTATGTTATCTGTGATCAACCTTCCAAGAACAAAGGCAGATTGTTCCTGTGAGATAATATCCGGAAGCATCTTCTTCAACCTATTGGCGAGAACCTTCGACGCTATCTTGTATATAACATTGCACAAGCTGATAGGTCGAAATTGTCCCAACTCCGTTGGGCTCGCCACCTTCGGGATCAAAACGATGAACGTGTTATTAATTTCTTTCGGGCTGTCAATCCCTCGCAAAATGCGCAACACGACACTTGTGACCTCAACCCTGCACAACTCCCAGTTGCGTTGGAAGAAATGAGCTGGATACCCATCAGGGCCCGGTGCCTTGGTGGGGAACATCTGAAAAAGTGCCATTTTCACTTCCTCCTCCTTATATGGGGCCAAAAGGTCCCCATTCATTTCCTCAGTGACCTTAGCAGGCATAGTCTCTAGCACTCTCTCCATATCGTGTGTACCCTCGGACTCGTACAGTGAACCGTAAAAGGTTCTGGTCATGTTACTGATCTCCTCCGAGTCCTCAGTCAAAACACCATCTGACCGCCGTAGACTCGATATTTTATTCTTCTTTTTCCTTCGGCTCGCCCTTTGATGGAAGAAATGGGTGTTTTTTATCTCCCTCTGATAGCCATTGCACCCGTGACCGTTGCTTCCACATCACTTCCTCCTGATGCTGCAACTCAACGATACAGTCTCTGGTTTTGATCTCCTCATAGGATGGACCAACACGATTCGGTTTGTTCCGCATTCTTTCCAGTGCAAACCTTAATGTCCTCAATTGCCTTCTCACGTTGCCAAACGTGTCTTTGTTCCACCTGGTGAGGTTGCCTGATAATTCTTCTAGTTTGTGCTTCACCTCGCTCGTAGAGAGAGCTGGTCCACTGTCCGACCATGCCTGCTTCAGAACAGGATCGAAAGTGTCATGGGTTTCCCACATGATTTCATATTTGAAACCACGGGCAACTCTAGGCTGCTGGGGGGGCTCATCCTCCATCTTCAGCAATATTGGAGAATGATCTGACGTGGCTGCCATCAAATGACGCAGCGTAGCTGCGGGATACCGTGCACTCCAACTCGGCAACGCGAGTGCTCTGTCCAGCCTTGCATGGCAATATGTGCCTCCCGCGACCCTCTTTTCAAATTTCCATGGTGTTCCAGTGTACCCCAAGTCCATTAATCCGCAAACATCAACCGCTTCCCTGAAGGCTGCAATCTGGGCATTTGATCACTCATTAACCCCGTCATGCTCACTCCTGTGGAGGACCTCGTTGAAGTCTCCAATGCATAACCACGGGAGATCTGAAGAAGAGCGAATATACTTCAACATATCCCATGTATTGTGCCGTTCTCTAACACACGCCTCACCATACACACAAGTTAGACGGCACTTGTCCATGGAATTGGACGAGACGATAGCATCCAAATGGTACTGGGAGTAAGGTAAAATTTCTATATTAATATCATTATTCCAGAAAATTCCAATGCCGCCACTGCGGCCTGAACTACTGACAGCAAAGCTTCGATCATAACCTAGCGTCCCCGCTAGTCTTTCCACCCTATCTTTATGAAGCTGTGTTTCCACAACACACAAAATGGATGGGGCATGTTCCCGAGCAAAATCTCGTAGTTCTTTTATGGTCGAGGCCATGCCTAAACCTCGACCATTCCAGCTTGAAATACTCATTGCTGACGGCGGCACTCCTTCTCAGAGCCCGCCGATCCATCATTAGAATTTTTCGTCTTTCCCTCTTTGTCGCCCAAGCTGCTAGAGTTGTTCTTTTTCTGTAGCTTCCTTACTTCACTTGGTGACATGTACTGAGGGGTGGAGGAGGTACCAGGTTCTCCCTCTCCCGACCCGCATTGTCATCCATATTAAGCTGCCTCTTGGCAGTGTGTTCATTATCCTGCTCTCCCATGTGAAGTCTTGCATTCTTCTTGAGTGGACTAGTCCCTGTATCCTCAAGATCATCCTCTTTATCCTTCCCCAAGCCTGCATCCACTGATGTGCGTTTTTTCGAAGAGTTGGTCTCTGAACTCTCAGCTTCCTTCGCGCGCCACTTGTGCACAATCCTAGCTCCATTATTCCCCCAACCATTCATCCTTCCACCACGGCCTCCCCCTGGTCCTCTGGCCCCCATGCCATCCGGGCGGCCAGTTGCACGGGCAAAACACATCCCCGGTGTCCCAGGTCTCCACCATATTTCCTCGGCCTTCATCCATGCACCAAACTGCCGTTCATCATCCTCAAATTTTCCCGAGCCACACTCCATATACTCATGTCCCATCAAGCCACAATGCTCGCAGTAACGCGGTATTTTTTCATACTGGACTAGTAGAAACATCCGATCTTGCCCCTCTGGAGACAAAGGGGTAAACCTAGTAAGCGGTTTATTCGAATCCAGCTTCACCCTCACCCGATGGAACTCGCCCTTCCCCGTGGTCACGGCCGTCACCTCCACGGTCATCACCTCTCCTACCCTGCTCGCCAATTGTGTGATCACCTCCTTTGTACGGTACAGCAACGGCACCTTATGAATCTGAATCCACGCGTGCACCTTACTAGGCACGGCCGCCGGCACCGGCGTCGATCCATCGAAAGGTTCTATCATGAGAGCCGCCCCTCGGAACAACCACGGTCCTTCCTCCGTGATACGTTTCCAATCACCCAAGCAACGAGCCTGTATCGTGAACAGATTGGTCGCTGCTTCACGAAACGAGACCTCCTGTGCCGGACTCCATGCCGCCATCATCGTCTTCTTTAGGGATTCAAAGCTGAAACCCCTACGTGTGAGCAGCCTAGCCGCTGCCATCCACTTGATCGAGGGAAGTTTCCCAACCTCTGCCTTGCCCAGAACCACATCATCAAGTTCAGCATCATGAAGCTTCAGTTTCTTGAGCAGGTCCTCCACATCCACGTTCCTAGGTCCGTCCTTCTTGCCCGCAGCGTTAGACGACTCTGCAGCCATTGCTCCTCCGAAACCGATCCCTTCCCAGCGGTCAAGAACCCCCAATTCGCCCCCACCAAGGCCAGGAAGCCAGACAAGCCGGCCCCTGAGTCAGCCCGAACGGGAAGAGAGACGGGAGTAGACCTCCGGGGACAGAAAACCGGTCGCACCAGCCCTCCGACGACGATCGCCGCCGCAGTCGCCTAACCCTAGAGAAACCCTAGGTCGTGCCCTCCCGTCAAGTTTGGTAGGGCGGGTCCAACAGACAAACCTGACAGTTGACGCGCGTGCTTGGGTTACATGAGCCTTGGGCCGCCAAGTTGCTTGGTCATTCCTGACTGTTCTTGGACCGTAATCATGCTGGGCCGGCTGCTCACGTGTTGGCCCAGTAATCTAACCCAACAATCCATCTCAGGGACAGAGAGTTCAGCGAGGTTCTCTAAATCGGACGGCGAAGAAGGCGAACTAAGTCGAGCCGACAAAACCTTGTCTAAACCCTAGCTCTCCTCCGTCTCGGCCATGGCGAAGACGAAGACCATGGCGGCGGCAGCGGACAACAAGCAAAACAAGAAGAAGGGCAAGGGTAATATGAAGGGAAAAAACGGCCCGGCGTCTGTAGCCATGAAGGCGCGCGGGGCGGCGGCGGCAGAGCGGAGCAATCCCTTTGAGGCCATCTGGTCGCGCCGCAAGTTCGATGTGCTTGGCAAGAAGCGCAAGGGTGAGGAGAGACGCACCTCCCGCTCCCGCTCCGAGGCTATCCACAAGGTAATTGATCACTCATCAATTGTCTTCATTTTTGCGGGCGAGCTCGGTTGGTTTGATTTTGCGATATGTCTGGTTGCAGAGGGAGAATACTCTGCTCAAGGAGTTCGAGCAGAGCGCCAAGTCGTCAGTCTTCCATGACCGGCGGATCGGCGAGAGGGACCAGACGCTGCCTGAGTTCGATAAGGCTATCCTCCGTCAGCAGCGAGAGCATATGGTATGTGCCGGCTCGTTGAAATGTCTAGAGTCACTCTTTTAGTGCAGCATTTCTCTAGCCAATGAGATTCCCGTGCCAAAGGATGGACACATAAAGGGCATGGATTACAGATCAAATATGGAAACCAGTGTTCTTGTTGTGTTATAGAAACATAACTATGCATTTTTCTTGCCTCTTCATTTCTTACTTATCAGCATGTGCCATGGATTGTAAGTTTGCCACAGAATTGGTCTTATGTTAGTAACAGTAGCAGTGTGTTTCGTAGGGTTTGATCTCCCTTTCTCATTATTTATAGGCGAAGGTTAAACGAGTAAGCAAATACAATCTGTCTGATGGGGAGGAAGACGAGGATGACATCCACCATTCTCACATGCTTTCGGGAAATGATGATTTCAATGAAGAGGTGCCTCTTGGTGATGATAGTGATGAAGAAGGTGTGTTTTATGCTCTCACCTAAATATCCTATCTTACATTATAGATAACCGACCCAAGTTTAATGCTTCCTAGCGACTCTACTGTGTTACATAAGTATGCATCTCACATTTATATTTTACAAACTTGTTTCGTGAGTTAGTTTTCTGTTTATAGAGCATCGATTAAAAGAAAAATGTTTGCCATCTAAAAAAAATCCGAAATCTGATTGTCTTTGTAAGGCACGTTACTGTACTCTGGGACCGAGTTTCAATCCCCTTCCCCTCCCCTCATTCAGGAATTGGATCACTCTAGATTTATTCTGAGAGATGTTTGTGTTACGGACGCATGCAGGTGTTGGTATTTGACTTGAATATAGTTGTCTGACCTGGCAAGAGTTTCTTGCACATGTCAAATAACAATTGTAATCTGAAGCATGTGCTGGAATCTGACACTTCTAAGAGGGTGTTTGGTTAGACTTTTTACTTGGCTTTTGGCTTTGGCTTATAAGCCAAAAAGGCACCTAAATAGGTGCTTTTAGCTTTTGGCTTTTGGCTTATGTTTTACTATGGTATAAGCCAAAAGTCAAAAGCCAAGAAAAAAGCCTAACCAAACACCCTCTAACTCAGCAAAAGAATCTAGGACGGGTGTCCAAGTAAAACTGATAAGATAACATAACTTAATCCTCTCTGTTTAGTATCTAAAATCCCTTGCAATGTCCATGTATTGTTACTACTGATTTTTCTTACATCGGACATGGCCTAGTTTTAATTTTGGCACTTTGTTTACTAGCCTCAACATATGAGAATGTAATGGTATTAGACGTATTACTGATGAGATATTTCTGTTGTCATATTAAGGCATTACAAGGATTATAATCCCCAATCCACATGAACTGATGTTAGCGGTCCCATTTGCTTAATGTGCTTAACTTTTTGTATTTTCAGGTAAAAGCACCCTCCCACAGAAACGCTTATCTCTTCAAAGTAGTGGTGTTCCTTCAGAAACTGATTGGCCTGAAGAAAAACATGTAATTTTTCTTAGGAATTAATTTTCAGTTTGATTCTGATCTGTAAACCATTTGTGACCTTTTTCGAGTTACTCTTGTTTGCAGGGTCACAAGAGCAAGAAGGAAGTTATGTCAGAGATCATTTTGAAGAGTAAATTTTACAAGGTAGAGTATCTTGTACTTGGTTTCACTGTTTCAAACTCTTGACCTTACTTTTCAAACCCGTTTCCAAAGATAATCTAAAAATGCTTAATGCCTTGATATAGCTTTGTATGTCTGCCCTAGTGCCTTTCGTGGCAAAAATGATCAAGTGTTTGTCAGTGTGCTGAATATAGCTAGATGTGAATATAGGGGATTAGATAGACATAATACACATGAGAGAGTAGGTTGATTCTTCTTGCTTCTTTAATTATTATGAAACGGATAGCATCCAAATGGATGCATAGCTTGAACTCGAACATATTAGATTCCTTTACCTAGCAACTTCGTAATACAATACTATTGGACTCTTTCTAATCTTATCTCCTATTTCCATCATAGTTCCACATTGCTGTCTTGGACTCTGCTTGTCCAATATGTCCAAAACACCAGTAATATAATATATTTATTTTACTGAATTATGCTATATTTGTGCTGCTTTATGCATCGTCACTAGATTGATATTGCAGTTCTGTTGGTTTGTTTACATGATTTGCACACTGTACTTGTTATTCTGCATTCTCCTTCTATATCCATATTCATGGCATGACGTGGATACATTAACACATTTTTGTCTTCTTGTTGCAGGCCCAAAAAGCCAAGGAAAAGGAAGAGGATGAGCATCTTGTTGACAAGTTAGATAGTGACTTTGCATTGTTGGCCCATACACCGATGCTTCTATCCCTGACTGAGTCAGCTGCAGTGAATGCACATAAAAATAATCCGACTACAGTCCATAAAGGTTCATCTGGTCTGACGGGAAAGGAGATTTTTAATAAGGTATGTATTTAGTGCTTGTTCTCCTATTCAGACCATCAATCTGCACAAGATTATTATGTTATATAGCTTTCAGTTGACAGTTGAGCGGGTAGCATAGGTGGAACCTCTGGTATGCTGTTAAATCTCGGTGCCCTCACTGAGCACTGCCACACATGTAAGCCTCAAAAGAAGAAAATAGCAGACTGGACATAGTAGGCCATTATTTGATTTGCTTCAAATTTTTGACTAGTTTCAGCACCTATTCTAAAGATCTGACACAGACCACTCATTTGGTACCCACTACCCAGGGATGAAGTGTTTATGACAACATCTCCACTTCTAATTTCACAAATTTTGATTGTTGTGTATGGGCAATTCCGCGTCTAAATTTCTCAATTCCTGGTATGAAAGTTTCATCTTGCTTGTTGCCTTCCAGGAAAAGCCAGATGCATATGACAAACTGGTGAAAGAAATGGTGATGGACCAACGTGCTCGCCCGTCAGACAGGACAAAAACCCCAGAAGAGCTAGCTCAGGAAGAAAAAGAACATCTCGAGAAGTTGGAGGTGTGTTCGTTATATCGGTTGCACAGGATGCAATCAGTGCTTGCTTATTTATAATATACTTGTTCTGTCCATCCTGCAGTTTGCTTTTGAAATTTTTAGGTTTAGCTTATAATTCTACCATATCACTGGTGTTTTTGCTGATGGAAGTACTGATAATAATTTTCTTGGTGATGTTTAATGACATTTTAGAAGGAACGTCACAAACGAATGATAGGAACTGCTGAGTCCTCTGACGAAGAAGATACTGATGACGAGGAGGGTGGTCGCCAAATGAAGGAGGATAACTCAAAACCTATATCTGGCGATGATCTTGGCGACTCATTCTCCTCCGACAAGCCAACAAAGAGGAAAAAGGGCTGGGTTGAAGAAATTTATGAGAAGGAAGGTAGAAAGATAGGTGAAGATGTAGCATCTGGTGATGAAGGAAGTGATGATGGTGGTGAGGATGAGAATGATGATGAAGAAGATGCTGGTGATGAAGAGGATTCAAGTGATAATGACTTTGGTAATATGCCGGCAAGAGACTGGGAGCAAAGTGATGACGATGAGATTGCAGTAGAAGATGAAAATGACGATGTCAAAGAGGAAGAACAAGTTACGGGGGACAAAGTACTGAAAACAAATGCACAAACTTTGAAGAGAGCATCTAATGCAAAGCAACCACATGCCAAGGATGAAGATCTTCCATTCGTGATAGAAGCACCAAATAGCTTACAAGATCTATGCTCCTTGGTAGATGGTCGTTCAGAAACGGAAATCGTTGAGATTATAAGCCGGATACGTACTTGCAATTCAATAAGGCTTACAGCTGAGAATAGAAAGAAAATGCAAGTATGTGACACTAACTAAATTCATTTGGTTATGGCTTACAGTCAAATATATCTACTTAATTATCCATTATAATTTCCATTGCATCCATCAAATGTATCCTCAAATATTTTGCAGGTTTTCTATGGTGTTCTGCTGCAGTACTTTGCAGTTTTAGCTACTAAAAGTCAAGTAAAGTTCAAAGTAATTGATACCCTTGTTAAACCCTTAATTGAGATGACTGGAGAGACTCCATATTTTGCTGCCATCTGTGCGAGGGAACGACTGATTCATACACGTACTCGTCTATGTGAAGACATCAAGGTTCCAGGTTTGTGAGCCATTTTTTTAACGGCGATTATTTTTTTAATCTGCTATGTTCATTATATGGTCTTCTAAACTTAACAGGAAAAAGTAGCTGGCCTAGTTTGAAGACATTACTTCTCCTGAGGTTATGGTCTCTTACATTCCCCTGTTCTGACTTCCGGCATGCTGTAGCAACTCCAATGCTTCTGCTTATGTGTGAATATCTGATGCGATGCCCTATACAATCTGGCCGAGATGTAGCTGTCGGTTCTTTCCTGTGCTCCATGGTGCTTGCGGTATGCTCTTGAGCCTCTTGTGTTATTTGTTTTTTCTTTCTTCCTGATGAGTACATATTGTATGTTCCAGAGACCTAATTACCTTGAATAAATGAATTGCTAAAGCCTAGTAACTGAATTTCTCCCGTTCCTTCACTCCTAACTACACATGGAATTTCTTTCCCTCCACTTCTACAGCAGCAAAATACTCATCATGTCTACAAATTCAATCTGCAGGCTACTAAAGAATCTAAAAAGTTCTGCCCGGAAGCTATTAATTTTCTGCAAGCCCTTCTTGTAACATCACTTAAAGGAGAAGCTGGCAATCAGGTAAGTTTAAGTTTTAATCCAGTTGTTGAGCACTTTCAGTGTGCGGTTATTAAGTTGAATCTCCTTGGTATAGATTAATGATCAGTTTATGGAGCTCAAGACATTAAATCCATGGCTCCATATTAGTGGGGAAGTTCACGATGTGAATCGTATGAGTATCATCGAAGTGATGAGCATGGATCCTGGTTCCCAATTTTTCTCGTCTGATGATTTCAAGTGAGCATCTGGTTTTAGTAGCTTCATGATTGAATAGTGGAAATTGTTCTTTTACATATCATATCAACTTATATCCGTACATTTTCTGTCAGGGCTGGTGTACTTCTATCTGTGGCTGAATGTCTGAGGGGCTTTGTAATTATACATGAAGAGCTACATTCGTTTCCAGAAATTTTCATGCCAATCTCTTCTCTGATGCACCAAATTCTGGAAAAATTTGCCTTACCTGCCCTGTTACGAGATATTTTCCATGAAGTCATTGATGTTATTAAGAAGAGAAGTGATGAACACCATGCTTCAAGAGAGCCAGTCCAAATGCGAAAGCAGAAGCCTGAACCAATCAAGCAGCTGAATCCCAAATTTGAGGAGAAGTATGTATTTGCTGTAATTATGTGTTGCCAGTTTCTTGTCTTCTGTTGTGCTCTGTTTGTCTTTTCTTTCCTGCTCTGTCCTGTTTCATTCTGTTCTTGAAAGATCTAATTATGGATTACATGTACCCTTGCTTCCCTTTCTGCAGTTACATAAAGGGTCTTGATTATGATCCTGATCGAGAAAGGGCACAACTGAAGAAGCTGAAGAGGCGCCTGAAGAGTGAGAAGAAGGGGGCAGTGCGTGAACTTCGTAAAGATAATTATTTCCTGTCTGCTGTGAAAGAGAAGGATAGGATAAAACAAGAGCAAGAGAGGGCTGAAAAGTACGGAAAAGCAATGGCTTTTCTTCAAGAACAGGAAAGTGCTTTTAAATCCGGGCAGCTGGGAAAAGGCAAAAAAAGGAGGCGGTGACAATTTTTCCGTATTTATCCAGTGTAAATATATTGGTCATGTTGCTACGCAGTTCAGTTTGTACACACCCTTTCTGGGTACTGGAGAAAGAATTAGGCATTTTAATTGCCTTTGCACAACATCAAGTCGAGGACACATTGAAATACATAATTAGATGGCCAAGATACCCTTGTTAGACATATGGATCATTACCTTGCATAAAGGCTTGCGCCGGAACTATATGCAGCCGTCTGCAGTGTGTGAAACATATACACTGCATATCTTCAACCAAACACTGATGCGGATGGAGGGTTATTTCTCTTGCACTCAAGAATGAGTTGCTCTACTGTGCTATACTCATGCAATAGTAATTTAATGTAGCACTCAAAGAGATTTTGTTCTTTATTTTCCCTTGATTTCTTGTAAGCATTTTCACTTGTCAGATGTATCTGAACAAACTCAGTTTTGTACCTGTCATTTTTCCCAAATTAATGGACAAACATCATAAATTGAAATCAAAATTCGTTATTAGTTATATCATCTGAGCGCATGGGAAGCTCCTTTTTTTTTCTTGCAGCGATTAACTTTGACATGCTTTGCTAGCATGCTTATATTTCAAGAGACATTCTGTTTGCCAGGAAGGAAATTACATTTGCTATTGCATTTGGTCGTCTCCTGTAGCAAGAGATATATCAGGTAGGTTCTATGCATCTGTGCAGAAATGCTGATCTGCTTTGGCTGGAGTGTTGTCACTATCAACATCTGACTAGCTGCTTATCAGGCAGGCCACGAAGAATTTTTTTTCCTGTAAATTCCACTCTAACTCATGGTGAATCCCGTGTGCGACTAATGGTGCATACACCTACCTTGTCTGCAAATCATTCAGGCGCAAAGCTACTTTACTGCTCAGCACCTGTACTGCTGTTGAAGGCTCTCTTCTGACCTCAGTGTGCTTTATCAGTGCTGATGTCTTTTTTCTTCCATGCTTTTCTATGTCAAATGTCTACAATCAAAGCTAGATTACAACAAATTCGAGCTAACCGTGAGTATCAACACAACACACCGTGCAAAGAGTCAATTGCGATGGTGAACCCTTCATATGTCGCACCACAAGAAGAAGTTAGTATATGTACCAAGAGGTTATCTGATATAAATTTATATATCAAATTATCACAAAGATAGAATGTACCGACACATATTTTTTTACCTTTCGAGCTATTTTGTGTTAGATAAAGATTTCGTGTGTTATTTCCCATTCCGCCTTTCCGGGTTTTCATCTGCGTGCCAAACGGGCCCGAGGATGGGCCGGGCTAGCACAGCAGAGCGATGAAACTAATCCTTGCTCAGCCGACCTGATCACTTTCCCTTATCCAACCAAAGAGACCAAACAAATCCCAGAATCCATCCGCACCGTCGCCTGGTCTCCCCCTCTACCTCCCTCCCTTGCCAATGGAGACCACCGGCCCGAGGTGAGCCTCGCGAGCAGCCCGGGCTCCTTAATGGCGTCCCTGGCGCCGCATTTCAAGTGGGCCCCGTCTCCTTCCGCCGTCATTCACGCGCACCTCCACCCTTCCACATCGTCTACGTCTTTCAACTCCGGCAGGTGCACCGGCCGCAGCCCCTTCGGCGTCCAGTGCGCTCTCACCTCTGCCGCTGCAACAATCTTCGACGCTGACCGCGTCACTGCTGGGCCGCTACGCCTCGTTTATTCGTCTCCGCACACCGCGCCGGTTCTCCAGGTGACATCTTCTGCTTGGTTGTTTTTACATTGAACTTGACTGAAACTAGAAGGTTCGACTGTAGCATTTGATATGAATGTGGCATATGACATAACTACAGGTAGATGTAATTTCACATTACATATGTACAAGTTTGTACCTAATTCTACTGCTAGCTAGTAGCATTCGTTGGCTTTCAGATGATGCAGTCAGTCGATAATTATAGGCATTAGCAGTTCTTAACATTAATATCAAGGTACGATTTTCATTATTTTATTTTTTACATTTGTCAACAGAGGAATTTCGAATCAGCTCTGGCATCAGAAACACTTCTGAACCAAGAGGCTGTTGTAACCGCTGCAGCTGCAGAGGCAGTTGCTCTTGCAAGAGCAGCTGCCGAAGCTGCCCAAGAAGTTGTTCATATGGTACAGAAAAGTTCCCCACCCGTGCTTAGACAAAAAAGGGAAGTGGAAAACTACTTGGCAAAAGAAATCCTTCGCACTGAAACATTATCGAGCAGTCTAAATGAATATAGTGATGGTTTTGTGTTGAAGGACTTAGAACCATATGACATTCTCAGTGATGAAGCTGACCAAGATGATGATACTGAGGACATCCAGAGCATAGCTGTCAAGTCTGCACGTCAATCCGAGAGAAGAGCTCGGAGAACAAGAGCAGCAATAAAGGCAGGTACAACAGTCCGTAGTTCACAAAAACTAGCAACATCGTCGAAGAAGAAGCGGTCCAAAGGTCCCTCGACTAGCATGAATCCTTTAGGTTCCCTGTGGAAGATGACTGGCCGGAAACTTCTTACAGCAAAGGAAGAGGTTGAGCTCTCAAATGGTATTCAGGTGAGATCGACGAGACCACCATATAACAAATAATTTGTAGAACCATTGGATCCTCTCATCTCAAAAGTTATCTTTGGCATTTGATGTATGTTGCCATGCTTCAGTTTCTACCTACGATCTTTGAGTTTGCCTTTCAGTTTATGTTGCCAAGACGTTGAGGTTTACTCTGGACATATTTTTAGGTTCTATTGGGCCTTTTGCAAACACTGTGTATGCCTGGACATAGACTGCACTGTGGTTTCCGAATACATTATCCAGCTAATGGATTAGTTAAAATTTGTTAAAAACTGTTGTAGTGTAACTAGTTTTGCTAGTCTGGATGACCATACATGTTCTAAACTTTTTGTTGTTCTACATCATGCAATTGTCATCGGCGAGGGGTGGGTGAAATAAAGCAAATATGAGTGAATTGCCTGTGGCCTTTGCATGCTAATTTCTCTTGCGCACAATTGGCTCTTGGGTACTGCACTTCATTGTCATTTAATGAAAAATAATGCATAAAACTGATTTGGATTTATGAAATGAAGAAATTTTGAGCATTTACTAAAAGACAGTTCGCATTTTGAATAACAGTATTTCAAATTATAGGGACTGGTTTAGAAGAAGACTGAACTCACTTCTTCATGCACTCACACATGCACATAGTTTGAGGGATCTACACATGTGTCTGTCTGTGTCATCTGTAGATTTGCAGTTTGAATGTGGAGGATGGGAATTATATTCAAGTGAAGTGTCAAGGGCCTGTTATGCCTTTATCAGGATATTGAAGCCTTGCATGAAAGGAACACCTCATTATGTATTTTCGCGCACATATGCTAATGCAATAGTCCTTACAGAAGCTTATGTTTGGCGGGTCGGTAAATTAGTCATTGCGCACACTTATTGAATTTCCCAATAGTTTTGCTGTACTTTTCGGTGCAAGTGAAACATGCAGATCACTGACATTACTGAACTTGCAATTTTGTCTTGTCTGAATACTTTATTTTATGCGGTTGACCACAATTGATGTATACCCACTGCCACATCTTAACATCACCATTCACGGAAATTAATTTTAGCATTAATTTTAACTCAAAAACCGAATTAACATCTATTTGGAAACTAAAACCAATATCCTAAAACATCATCTATTTGAACTGGATGTACTATATTGTTCTTTTCATCTAGACTATGTTTTCAAGCTTAATATGCAAGATTTCCTTGAATTGGTGCAGGATCTCTTGAAGCTGGAGGCAATCCAAGCTGAGCTTGCAGAATACAATGGTGGTCAGCCAACCTTCCCACAGTGGGCAGCTGCAGCTGGAACTGATGAGAGCACTTTGCGGAAACGTTTGGATCATGGTATTCATTGCAAGAACAGAATGGTAACGTCTAATGTGCGACTTGTGATCTCTATCGCCAGAGAGTTTGAAGGTCCAGGATTGGAGCTTTATGATCTTATTCAGGTATATGAATGTAATTTGTAGCTGTTGTGGTTAATAAGAGTGGTTACTGCTATGCTGTATTTAGCATTGGTATTTTATTTTTAGGTCTTCATTACAGGAAGGAATGCAGGGCCTTATGAGAGGTGCTGAAAAGTTTGATGCATCAAAGGGTTTTAGGTTCTCTACGTATTCTCACTGGTGGATCAAACAAGCAATGCGAAAGTCCGTCTCCGAGCAAACCCAGATATTTCGTTTACCAGTATGTTTCCCATCCTTCTCCTTTCACCTGGTACCTACTGACTGTGACTTGGTGCCTAATGGTACTATCATATGCCTGGTGTGTGGAGAATTAAGTTAGACAACTTGTGAGAGTTTGTAATATGGGTGAACCCATTCAAATTGGTGTCAGCTCTAGTTTGTCCAAAATGAGAGAACTATTTATTTCTTAGTACAATGCATCATGCCAGTTTCTTTATGCAGTAAGACAAGTTAGTGTTGACTTTTTCCTTACATATAATGCAAAACGTTGAACATTGCTACAATATTACTCATGTTGAGTTTCTTGTTTAATATTCTATGTTCTGTCACAATTCAGTTTAACTCTGATTCATGTTTGAGTCTTTGAGACCATCTCAGTTCATGTGCTTCAGTTTTCTACACAGTACAAATGGATAGCAATTTATATTTGATACTTGTATTTAGCTGGTCCTCTTAGCTCCAAAATTTCTTACACTGGATTATTCTGATTAGTAGGCTCACATGGTTGAGGCAAGCTATCGTGTCAAGGAGTGCACAAAACGACTTCGCCGTAAGCTTAAAAGAAGACCCTCTAACGAGGAAATAGCAGTGGACATTGGTATGCCTGTCAAACGAGTTGAGGCAGCAGTAAACCTCCCAAAGTATAGTGTATCTCTTGATAGCAAAATTGGTAGCACAGACATGACTTATCAGGTGCGGTCTTGTTTATATTTTGCATCTCGCATGCCCTACCTGTCCTAGAACTCAAACGAGAACTTGCTTCTATTTTCAGGAGGTCACAGCTGATCCCAGCGCTGAGACAGCTGAAGAAATGCTGAATAGAATGTCAATGAAGAAGGATGTGCATCAGGCACTGGATACCTTGAGCCCACGTGAGAGGCAAGTCGTCAAGCTGAGATTTGGAATAGATGATGGTAGGATAAGAACTTTGCAGGAGATCGGCAATATCATGGGTGTCAGCAGGGAGAGGATTCGGCAGATCGAGTCTGGTGCGTTTAGGAAACTGAGGGGCAAAAAAAAGGTGAAGTCTTTGAAGGATTATCTGGTACCTATAGGCAATTGGTGAACTGTTTGTCTGCACAAAGCATTTTTTCTTTCGAATTTTCAGTTTTGTTTTCGAGGATCCTTTACTTGTACCATCTACGTAGGTCCTCTTGTAAAATACATTATCAGACTATTTGTTTTACGAGAGAATTACAGTGTAGTTCAAATGAAGAAATCAATAAATTTTACCTACAGCAACCCTGTTTAATATTATTATTGCGCTGATATTGCACCTGATCTGTTCAAGATTTCAGTAAGTAAAAACAGATCGGTAAGTGACGCTTTGCAAAATAATAAGTTTTTCTTTGAGGGAATGCAAAATAATAAGTGGTTTCTGGATCTTGCAAAGCATCTTAGCGTGGATCATTTACCACAGTTGATTGCCGTGACCCAATTACTGGATGACGTTCATCTCAACAATGAGCCGGACCAGATTGCTTGGGCTTGGGGGGAAATCTGATTCATATTCTGCCTTGTCGGCTTATTTGTTCCAATTTATCGGCGCTACCAAAACTGACCTTAAAAAAAACATCTGGAAACAATGGGCACCGGCGCGTTGCAAATTTTTCATATAGACCCTTTTGTTGGGAATCGTGCTAACCGCGAATAAGCTTTTCTCCACCAATGGGAGATTGAATATTTATCTGTGACGTTCCTACTAGTGGCAACTCACCAAATAGTATGAATTCATCACGATACACCCAGATACGAGATACGAGGATCTGGTCCAGAGATTAGAGTTGTTGGGAGGGAGAGTAGTAGAGAGAGAGAGGAAGAAGGTTACACACGCTTCAAGCGTAATGATCATCGATGTCTGATCTCTCCCAGCTCAGCGTATTACACGGCGCTATCCTGGTCTCTACTTGGGCCTCGTGTCCATCGGCTTGGGCCGAGCTCTGCTTACGGCCCATGTCATCGGTCGTGACATTTCCTCGTCTTGAGAAGCTGCTTGACCCCAAGCAGGAGCATTCAGGTATCCCATCATCATCCGATGCTTGTTCTCCCATGTCAACCAAGAATTCGGAAGACCCGTCCACTGAACCTGGATCAAGGAAACCGTCGAGTTACAAACAATGTCCTTTGTATCAATTACCTGTAATGGAATTGGTTCAGCATCCAGTACTGAACATTGAGATTGTAAATCATGTAAGCGACTGTATTGGCTGGCAATGCCTTCTTCAGCAGTGAGACATGGACCACTGGATGTATTCGATTTCCCACTTGCAGTTCCAACTTGTAGGCTACAGCTCCCACCCTTTGCAAGATTGTATAAGGGCCAAAGAACTTATAGCTTAATTTCTGATTCGTACACCGAGCTACTGACACTTGTGAAAGGACAAGGATGTCGCCTAGGGAATAGGCGATTAAAACTTTTCCGGTTTAGGCTTGATAATTGCGGAATAAAACTAGGTGTTTAAATTAACAAGCTAACAACCTAAATACTAGGCTCACCTATGTGCACCAACAACTTATGCTAATCAAGACAAGCAACAAGGTGATAGCAATATAGAATACTTCAAGCACGAAGGCTATCACAATGTAAAGTGCATAAGTAAAGAGCTCGGGTATAGAAATAACCGAGGCACGCGGAGACGAGGATGTATCTCCTTTTTAGGTGAGTACGTCTCGTTGGAGAGGTGTGAGACCACCACAAGATGTTGGTCTCAACGCCACAACAGGCTCACCTTCTTCTCGATGAACCGCACCACAAAGGATTGGTTCACCTTCAACTATCGGAATCCTTCGAGGCGAAATCCGGAGCCTTTACAACAACAACCCGAGGCACAACCCACAACTGGATTGGGGGCTCTCGGATGGCTACAAGTAACCACAAAGGTCTCAACCACCACAATGGCGTCTAGGGTCCAAAGACCCAAGAGTAACAAGCTCACAAACTTTCACTTCCACGAATCCTCGTGGAGAGCACAAACCGATGCACAAATGCAATGGCAAGAACACAAGAAGTGCTCAAGTCCTTCACTCTCAAATTCCAACACAACAACAAATGCTAATGGGGGAATAAGAGAGAATAACAGAGAAGAACTCAACAAATGGAATCCAAGATCTAGATCCAAAGGGTTCCTCTCACGTAGAGGAGAGATGGATTGGTGAAAATATAGATCTAGATCTCTCTCTTTTCCCTCAAGAAGTAGCAAGAATCATTGGAGGGATTGAGAGATAGCAAGCTTTCCAAGGTCAACAATGGAGGAGAGAGAGGGGAAAAACGTGCTTAGCTGTAGGTTGAAGAAGGGGAGGGGTATTTATAGCCCCTCCCACGAAAATAGCCGTTACAGCCACTAAAACCGGATATTCCGGTCCTTCTGGAAATATCCGGTTGGAAAAATCCGGCTACCTCTAGGAGGTTGCGCGCCCAGGTCCTTAGCCGTTTTCGCGTCCAGCAAATTTGCGGGTCAGATATTCCGGTCCAAAACTGAATCGGAATATCCGGTTGTCTGAAAACTGACAGAAACAACAAAACGAAAACTGCAATATCTTTTTCATCCGGACTCCGATTTCTATGATCTTGGGCTCGTTGGAATCGCAACAAAGAGCTCTTCAAGATCATGCAGAGAAACATCATAGTCCATCATGTGAGGAGGAAGCCACAAGGAGAGAGTTTGACCTCACTTAGAAAAGACAAACCGGTAAAACCTCCAACATAAAAAACGCATTAAGATATGCATATGAAATCCTTTTTGATGAACTAGGGCTTGGTATGGAGATGAACACAAGCTCTAAATTCTCACATGTATAAAAGCCAAATAAGAACCAAGAAAGATGATATGCCTAGTATGTAAAGGTTTGAACTCTCCACAAAGATGCGATCAAGTTACTCACTTGAGAGTCCCTCTTGATAGTACGCCGTCTATCCTATAACCCGGTCTCCCACTAACACCATGAGACCGGTAAAATAGAAACCCTATCAAGATCATACCTTTGCCTTGCGCATTCCACTTGAGCTAGATGATGACGATCTTGACTCTCTCAAGTTGGAACACCTTTCTTGATCGTGTTTGCTAGCACATGCTTGATGAAGACTTCTCCAAATACTCCCCCATACACCATTATGGGAGAGCCTTGCTAAGCTCCGTCTTCATGTATCCATTGCATGCTTCAATCAAATGATATCTTCCGAGATGGATCATATTGAACTTGCACTTCATAATCTTCTCTCTTTTCACAAAGATGATGTCTTGAATCCTTCAAGACATACTTGCAATATGTTCAACTCTAGATGACCATTCTTTATATAAACCATTGGATAGAACCTTGGTCATCACTTTATCTTCTAGAGTCCAACATATGAACTCCAATCTTTTCCCATGGACAAGATCTATAAGGATATCTCAGTGCAAACATTAGTCCATAAGGATTGTCATTAATTACCAAAACCACACATGGGGGCACCATGCACTTTCAACTTGGACATACAGTTGGAGTTTGAGATACACTTTATCACCCACTGCGAACTGACGTTCCACTCGCTTCTTATCAGCCTGACTTTTCATCCTTTGTTGAGCTCGCAACAAATTTTGTTGGATGAGCCTCTGCATATCTTCTTTATATTTCAACCATGATTCTAAATCAGGTACCACATCTGGTGCTGCATCCTAGATGCCAAAATGTTTGGTTTGTATCCATACTAAACCTCAAATGGTGACTTTCCGAAGGCAGAATGAAATGTAGTGTTATACCAGAATTGAGCTAGTGCTAACCACTTAGACCATTTTGTTGGACATGCATGAGTCATAAATCTCAAATACGTCTCCATGCATTGGTTCAACCTTTCTGTCTGACCATCAGTTTGTGGATGATAGCTGGAGCTCATGTCTAGTGTATCAGTTAACTTGAAGAGTTGTTGCCCCAATGCACAAGTAAATACCTTGTCTCGGTCAGATATCAGAACATTGGGCAATCCATGTAACTTATATACCTGATCCACATATAACTGAGCCACTGCCATTGCAGAATAAGGGTGTGTAAGTGGAATAAAGTGAGCATATTTTGTAAACTTGTCAATGATGACCAAAATGGTATCATATTTGGCAGACTTTGGTATGCCTTCAACACAATCCAGACTGACTATTTCCCAAGCTCGACTTGGCACAGGTAAGGGTTGCAACAACCCTGGTGTCCCAGCATGTTTAGTCTTGCTTGTTGACACACACCACAGTGTGCTACATAGTGTTGAACATCCTTCTTCAAATTAGGCCTGGAGAACAACTCTTTGATTTTGTGATAAGTTGTTGTAAACCCACTGTGGCCCCCAACACCACTATCATGTAAAGCCAGAAGTACTGCTCTTTTAGCCTCTGTACGATTTCCCAACCAGATTCTGTTTTGAAATTTGATGACTCCATCATGCAATGAATACCCATGTGCATCAGGGCTAGAAATGCTTAACTGAGTAAGCAACTTTTTTGCTTGTGGATCCTATAACTAACTCTAAGTTACGATTTCCAGCCATCTACGTTTGCTTGTAGATATTGCATGAATCTCTTGAGGTGGTTGACAGCGAGATAGAGCATCTACTGCCGCATTGGTTGTGCCTTGTTTGTACCTCACTTGATATTGTAATCCCAGTAGCTTGCATAATGCCTTGTGCTGAATAGAATTAGTCAACTGATGTGTCTCCAGGTGAACTAGACTTTTATGATCAGCCTAGATGGTGAACATCCTATGCTGTAGATAGGGTTTCCCTTTATCCACTGCCATAATTAATGCCAGACATTCTTTTTCATAGGTCTACAATGCCTGAGATTTAGGACATAGAGCCTTGCTCAGATAAGCAATGGGGTGCCCCTTCTGAGATAGAACTGCACCAATACCCACTCCTGACGCATCTATATGTAACTCGAAGTTCAACTGGAAGTTAGGCAATGCCAAAACCGGTGCATTGATCAAGGCTGCTTTTAAGGCCAAGAAGGCTTCATGAGCTACTGGTGTCCACACAAATTGCACATTCTTCGTAAGAAGATATGTCAACGGTCTGCTAATGATCCCGCAATTTTCTATAAATTTGCGGTAATACCCTGCAAGACCCAACAATTGCTTGAGTTAATTAAGGGTAGTTGGTGTCGGCCATTTGGTGATTGCAGCAATCTTCTCTGGATCTGTGTCCACTCCTTCTGCACTGATAACATGACCTAAATATTCCAATTTGGTTTGAGCAAAGGAACAATTAGAAAGCTTGATGTACAGCCGATGCGCTGCTAAGACCTTGAACACTTGAGTAATTAGTTCTTAATGGTGATCCAATGTAGAAGTGTATATCAAGATATCATCCATAAAAATTAACACGCCCTTCCTCAACAGATGTTCAAAAATAATGTTCATCGCTCACTGGAATGTCGCAGGGGCATTTGTAAGCCCGAATGGCATCACTTTGAATTCCCAGTGACCATTGTGTGTTTTAAAAGATGTTTTGTACTCTTCACCCTCAGCTAATCATATCTGATGATAACCACTTCTTAAGTCCAACTTTGTGAAAAACTGGGCACCAACAAGTTCATCAAGTAACTCATCCACCACTGGTAATGGGTACTTATTCTTCACTGTTAAAGCATTCAGATAGCGATAGTCAACACACATTCGCCATCCTCCATCTTCCTTCCTGACTAAAATCACTGGTGAAGCATATGGACTATTACTTGGTTGTATCACTCCTTGCTTGAGCATTTCAACAATTTGCTGCTCCAATTCATCTTTCTGAGTAGGAGCATATCGGTAAGGCTTTTTCTGGACTGTTACAACACCAGGTATAAATGGAATTTTATGACCAAATTCGCTTGACGGTGGCTGTCCTTGAGGTTCCTTAAAAAACATTTCATGCTCAATTACTTGTTGAATAGCTTCAGGAATAGCCACTTCAGTTGTCTCTTGCTCTCTACATTCCAAAGCAACTAACTGAGCTACAACACCATGTTCAATCAGCTGATGGAGCTCAGAACCAGATATCTGAGGACAGTATGAATTGTTTGCATTTATCCCTCGCAATGTTAACTTTTCCCATCATGCATGAACCTCATCTTTTTTCTCTTGCTGTTAATGAACATTTTTCCTCCATTACATGTCTCTAACTAATCCATCCCAATAATCAAATCATAGCATTTGATTGGAAGAACTCGTACTGGGTAGGGAATTTTGCGTCTTGGACACCCCACACCAGATTCAGAATTCCTTCAGTTGTCGGAGATTTGTCCCCAAAGGAACTCTCCCGTAGTGATGTTCGAACAGAGGGGGCTGAAACACGCAACTCACAGCTCTCCGGCGACCTCGGTGAGATGACACGAAGCAACACAGCTAGGGACACACGATTTACCCAGGTTCAGGCCACCGTGATGGTGTAAAACCCTACTCATGCTTGTCTGATATTGCACTGCTTGGTGTAGGCACATTACATGAGTTGGGGTCCTTTGCTAAGGTTGTGGCACAGTCTCTTTTATATTGCTCTGGTCCTCTTCTCCCAATTCTTAGGCGGGAAGGGTTGCCACATAGCACCAAAGGAGGATACCGACACGCTGCCCTAGCACTAATAAAGTCACCGTCCATGGCGCAGACGTGGGGGCCGGCCGGTGACACCGTCGATGACTTTCTCGGTGGCGCGTAGCGCCGGCCTGGTTGTCTTGCACTGAAGTGCAAGGCGTTGGGCTTCGGTTTGCTTGCCGCAGCAGGTTGACAACCTTTAATCACTGAAGAGGTAATCCTCGGTTGGCGCACTCTGCTATCATGCGCGCGTCGCTCTGCGCCTGGTGCAGAGTCACGTGGCGCCTCGCGCGGAGTCACGGGTCTGGCGGTGCTCTGCCTCCCCGCGAGGGAGGCCTCGCGGAGTCGGGTCCGCGGGGTTGGCCTCGCGAGGCTTCCTGCTTGGAGCACTTGGCCTTCAGCTGCTCGTTGTTCCGTGCAACGGGTCCTCGCGGGGCGCGTGCCTCGCGAGATGTCTTGGAGTGTTGTGCTTGTCGTGGACTCCATGTGGACCTTGGGCTACCAAGCGTGCTCTCCTGGCCCCAGGGTAGACGGGCTGTGGTACCCTGGTTTCCACTGGTCTGACAGTAGCCCCCGGGCCCTTGGCGAGCACGAAGCCAACCGTTGGATGCGATGCAGCTGGCCGTTGGATTTGTGGCGACGTGGGCCCAAAAGAATCTGACAGGCCGAGGTGAGGACGCGTGCCACGACGGTTCGAGGCGCATTGGCCGCATCGGCCGTAACGCGTTGGTAACCGCCCCAGTCTTCTTAAAAGCCTGGGCCGTGCGGCATGGCCGGTACAACTCCTTCGCTAAGGCTCGCGTTTACCATCACTCCTTCTTCCTCCTCACGCCCCCTGCTTCCTTGGATTCTTCGTCGCAATGGCGTCCAGGAGGGTCGGCTGCAGCGGAGGCAAAGGAGTGGCCGCAGAGTCGTTAACGGCGGCGGCGGTCCGGGAGCCTATACCGCGGGTGTCTCGAGCGGCCGTTGGTGGCCTTGATGTGAATGTCGACAGGACTGCCGAGGCGGCCCCGACCTCGCTGGGGCCACGAAAAAGGCACCGGGTGGCTCGTGATGACTTTGTTTCTTGACCTTTGTGTATTTGACTTCATCCTTCGTGCTCTTATGGATGAGCCCCCATGTCTTGCTGCAGGGGTCCCCCGGTGAAGTAGGAGAAAGGAGAAACTGGGGGGTGAGCTCTTTTGGGATGGTCCGACGCACAAGGCGTGCACACGCCCGACTCTAGAAAACGGGGACAGGACGAGCGTTCCGGCGCCGGCCACAGGGCCCACGACGATTCCATCGACCATGGATAACCCGCGGGCGGTGGAGGTCGTAGATCTTGATCCTCCCCGCAGCCCCTTCCCCCGCCGACGCCAATGGGGCGGAGAATGGTGGGTTTCCCGTAGTCCCGGCGCGCAGCTCCGCGTTAGCTTTTGTCGACGTGAGAGTGGATGTGGAGATTGCCCCTCCGAGCCCTCAAGCTTCACCGGCGTCCATGACTGCAACGAGGGAGTTGGGGGAAGCCTCTGAGAGGAGGGCCAGGCCCTCCTGAGGCGCGTGACATGGGGATAAAACCCGGGTGCCTAAAGTCCCACAGAAGATCCCGAGTGTAACGCAAAATCAAGTCTGGCCGCCTCCGGCTGACTGGCTCGGCCGAGTCCACCTGCCCCGAGCGCAGCCGGCCTCCGCCTAGCCTATCGAAGCACAGCCGAGCGGCATGGGCGAGAGAGGAACTGCAGGCTCGTCATCATCACGATTCTCAGAGACAAACAGATAACGACAAGCGACACCCGCCTTATGCGACCAAAGTCAACCAGGGTGGCCGGATTCGGGTGGCTGGCAGCCGGACGACCGGCTGCCACCTGCCTACGAAGAGCAGGAGACAAGGGCATGTGTCAGGCAGGCGTCGGGGCCATGCCCGGCTAGCCCTCCACGTCGCCCAGGCATGGGCTAAAGCGAAGTCTAGCCTTACGTCTCCCACAGTGCCCAGGAGCCTCGACAGGCGGGAGACACAGGGCATCGCCCGACACACCGACAAGGGACCTACGAGCTGTCTGCCGTGTAGGCGGGGGCCGGCACCGTCGCTGGCTAGCCCTCCACGCCGCCAAGTCTACCCCGACAAGATATCTCCTACCTCGCCTAGGAGACCCGGCAAGCAGGAGACACGGAGCGCCGGCTAGCACGTCGGCAAGCAGGAGACACAGAGGTGTCTGCCGTGTGAGCAGGGCCCCGGCACCGTCGCCGGCCAGCCCTCCACGTCGCCAAGTCTAGCCCGGCACCTCCTGCAAGCCTATGAAGTTCAACTTTGCTGAGGACAAGCTGCGTCATGTTGAGACACCCCTTTAGCCGACAACAGCCGGCTGGCACGGACCAGCCGACCCCGCCTGTAAGCCAGACAGCCAGGCCTATATAAGGCTTTCTAGATGCCCAAGTAAATGGTAATGCATAAGTGACCACCACTTCTTCCTCCCCACTCCCGATAGCTAGAGAGAGTTTGGGCCACAGAGAGCTCACCGAACAGCTCAAGGAGCAACTCTGTACTATATCCACCGATGATAGAGAGATCGAGCAGGAGTAGGAGTTTTACCTCCTCCAGGAGGGCTCCGAACCTGGGTACTTCCCGTGCTCGCGCTCCGGCGCAATCCCCGCGGGTGCCAATGCTGCAGAACGCTGCTCCCACACCTATCTTAGCCACCCCGTGGCATATGCCGTGTTCCACACCACGTCATTTGGTGCCCACCGTGGGGCAGATAGCAGCATCTGGAGTCACATTCCGCACGGGATCCCGGCCTCGTCTCGATGTTCAGCTCCATCGACTTCGTCAACAACAACAACGCGAACTGCTTCGCCGGCTCTGCCTTCCCGAGGATGGCACCGTCCTGCACTTCGGCGAGCACCGCGTCTACATCACCCTCGCGTTCGACTACCCCGCCAACATCCAGCCCTGCGTCGACCGCTTCCCCGAGGAGACGGCCGGCTGCGAGAGCAGCACCGAGACCCACGTTTACGCGGAAGTTATGGTGTCCGACGTCGCGAGCACCCTGCAGCACCATGTCCCCGTGGACTCCGTCCAGGCCATGCTCCAGGGCTTGGCCAGGCCCATCGCCATCAACGCGGACCCTGCGCAGGCCGCCATTCTCCTCGAGCAAGCACGCCAGCGCCTCCTTATCAGTGCGCACGGCGTCGCGGCCACGCATCGCCGCATGGAGGCGCAGGTCCGTGAGTACAACTTTTCCCACGGCATCACCCCCGTCGCCGTCGAGCCCAACGCGCGGGGAAACATCAGGCGCAACCTCACCAACGAGATGGCAGGAGGACCGGCTGTAGACGCCAAACCGGCTGCCCTAGCCGGTGCGCCCCCCACCCTGTCGTGGGTTTGTCACGTCAGATGTCATGGATGACTTCGTAGGAGTGGGATTATGCGAGTCAATCGTCTCCGAGCTTGGGATCGCAGGAACAAAGATCAACACAGATTTACCCTGGTTCGGCCCCTCAATGTTAGGTAAAGACCTACTTCCTGCCTACCCTAGATTGGTATTGATATGATATATGAGGTGTTACAATGGAGGCGATCCGATCTTGGTACTCGCCGTATGAACTAGGGTTTGAGGGCTTGACCCTGTCTAAGTCCTGCGAGTCCTCTTTATATACACAGAGACTCGTCAGGTTATAAAGGAAACTTCCTCCACAAGGAATACATCAACTGGAACCTACTTGGAGACTAATTAGTCTTCGCGTCTTCCAGGATACATCTTCCAGATTCTTCTCCAAGTGGCGGTGCGATATTGGGCTTGCTTTCATGTAGGCCTATGAACATGCGAGTAAAACAGGTCGCACTTATCGATACGGACCGCGGGTTATTGCACAAAGTATTCCCCCGACATTAGCCCCCAAGATTGGTTAGGATTTCACGGTGAGGATCTTCTGGTTACTTGAAATGGTTGTCGAGCCGCACTGTGAGTGTTCTGGCCAATCTCTAACTGATGCGATTTAAAGCTGCAATTCGTTTGTGCGACTCATCCTTTATGTAAATTCCTGGTGACTTGAAACAGTTTTTTTTCGCGCAGTTTGTTTTTTCCTGGTGAGCAGCAGTTAGCTATCCGTCGCACGTCAATAACTTTTGAACCGTAGCTCCGTTTTAGTCGATTCAAATTTGTAAATTCCTAGTTTGTAAGGATCTGTCCAGTGGTGCAGTTCTTACTTTTGTAAAAAAAATACTTGTATACTCAGCACCCTTGTGTGCATGTATAGGTGTATTCTGCGGTACCGGTGAACCGAGACCCTAAACCGTGACGTTCGTGGCCCTCCAAGCCAAACGGTGTCGATCTTCGCAGGCAAGCTAACCACTTGCTATGAGCCATGTCTAGTTTATGCTGTTGTGTTCTGCCTGCTAGTCAATATTGTTGATTGTCGATATGATTCCATGTGTATGCCTGCATGCCTTGTTACATTTTAAATCATCGCATTAATTTATAATTCCTTATCTGTGCATCTGGTTGCCTGTCATCTGTAAACTGTGCGTCATGAGATATCATGACTTTGACATCTACTTTCCGTAGAGTTGTGGTGTTGTGTCTGGGGTACCACTTCCCATTCCCGAGGCGATGGACTGGGGGAACCGCCACAGTCAACGGAGTGGGGAAACTATATAACTGTGCGTCTCGCACCTGTGTGGCTTTGTTTGCTTCTTCTTCTTCGCCGAGGTGAGGAGCGGACGAATGTCGTCTTATGATCCTTGGAGTTGGGGGCATTTGCCAAAAGAGTTATTTGCTTCTTCTCCCTCCGTAAAACGTGGTTGGCGTAAGCCGCCTGGACTGCGACGCTTGGGACATTTGCTTTCCATTTGGTTCTTTTTGCCAAGATTGCTGACACCACGTCGAGGTAAAACTCGAGTGGAATTGATGCTTTCTTTCTTATGAGTGCTTTTCGGTTCATTTGGGAGACTACATGCCCTACAAACTTTGGTAGTTGTTCTGCGATGGCGCTGGTCGGAGGTATCTCTGCCAAAGTCACCCATTCGACGCCAACAAACTGTGCTAGATTTGTAATTGAACTACGATGACGCTGGCTGGAGGAACCGCCACAGTCATCCGCTTGAACCACTGTGCTATTTATTCTGTAACACTGATTCGTGGTGGCGCCGCTGGAGGAACCGCCTTAGTCACCCGGTCAATACAAACAAACTATTGCTTGAAATATTATGTTGCTAATATCTTGTTGTTTGAGATATATTATTGTGATATTGTGATTGTTATGCTGGACTAATCCTCTGTTGTTTGGACTTGTTATAATAAAACTTGATTAAATGAAACACCCCTCCAAACAACGATAGGGTCAGTCCATGGTGCCACTAATCTGAACTTTGAAAGCAGGACCATCGTCGTCTCATGGAGGACCGTGACCTAGTAGGTTGTTGAGCCCCTTTTGTGCCATCCATTGGGCGCAGTCGTTCGGTTGTGCTGTCCGAGGGTAGAGGTCGACAGGCACGGGTTCGACTGCGATAGGGAGTCCGGAGCTAGGCATACCCGGTAGCGCCGGGGGATGTGCCGGATTTACTTGCCCGTTGTACCACGAGTATAGGGTGGTGCAGGAGAGTGTCTTAGCAAGTGGACCGTCATGTGAGTGTATTTTGCTCAGTACGACTTTGGCGTGACAAACCTGAAGTGCCGGCTGAGTAGGGTGCATTCTGATAGTTGGAAATGCAACCTCTCGAGAGTGTCAACCTAGCAAGCTAGCCTCGTTCCTGGGATATGGAACAACAGTTCAGTGTCGGTCACACTGTGTGTCTTTGTCGTGTCAGGAGGTTAAACTTAAGATCTGTTTGAAAGAATTAATGAACGACCTGATCTCACTAAATGAACAAATAAGATGATGCAGGGAATGTTGCCTTGAGTTGTTGATGGTTACCCATGATATAGGATGGCGGTGTGATCGTTGGGAGCCTAGAGTTAGGCCAGAGCCAACATCAACCGTGCATGCCCAGAGTGGAAAGATGAGGCCAGTGGGCCTAGCAGGATCACAGGTCTGTTGTGTATTATTTGGTACCAACTGGTACACTCGTTTACTCGTCACAGGTAATCTCTTTGTTTGATTGCCGGTGCACGGTCCAACCCCACCTGGCTTGGACTCTGCACTGGTGATACCCCGTTGTTTGCTTATGCCATGTTTTGCTTGTGATGCCATGCTACCTTTATGTTATACTGTATATTTGTCTGTCTAGAGTACACACTTGCCATGTGTAGTATTTTATTTCCGATGTATAACTTGTTGCATGATTGTCTGACTGTTCATGTCTTGTGGATTACGTTACTTGCGAGTACGTCATTGTACTCAGACTGGCTTTTCATGTGGCCAGACTTAGCCAGAAGATGGAGCAAAAGTGCTAGGATCAGTAGCCCAGCCAGATACCTGTGGAGTGGAGCCGCTCCAAGCCGTTGCCTTAGTCGTCTTCCGCTGCCAGTTAAACTCTGTCCTGAGCCATGCTTGGCAGATATGCTGTAATGCCTCGATGGCCTTGTAAACCATTTGTAGCACTTCTTGTGCCTGATTGTGTAATGATTTCCATATGTTGCACTGTCGCGACGTGCGGCCAGATATCTTGGGCTGGCGCACGGGACGACCGCCTCTCTGGCGAGATGTGCCAGGGAGGGGTGTCACAGACGTGGTATCAGAGCACCAGGCTGGCTGTAGACTACCCTAGCATGGAAAGCCCAGCCTTACTTTTGCCCGACAGCGAGCCCGATGGATTTAACCCATCCCGCCTAACCGGCATGGCTGTGTCGGTCCACAGTAAGGTGCAGTAGGATGTGACCCATCCACCCAGCAAGGCTCGCCGGTTTCTTCCATGAGAAGGAGCCGACACAACCCAGCTTCTATGAGACCCAGTCCTAGCTGCCGTTTATCCCCACCCTCGCCTGCTATCCTTAGCCACAACTCTCTTGAAGCAGGATCCCGCAAAGGAATCCCGCGTTCTCATCTCATCCTACACCCAGATCCAGAAATAATCCGATGGCGAACCCCAAGGTCATCCTAGAAACCACTGCCGAGGATCATGGCGGATTTCCACTGATGCTTTGGAAGGCCGTCTGTGTTCTTCTTGGTAGGCCTGCTCGCCCTCGATACGTGGTGTTCGAGAACTCACTCTCGCCTGCCGGGAGTGACTTTCGAGCAGACGTGCATGTCGGCTCGTGTCCATTGGGCACAAGTCCGTCTTACCTGATCCAAGGTAGGAGCATGGCCACTCTTGCTCAAGCCATCCAGGTAGCAGCCTGGGAAGGTCTCGTCCGCCTGCGGTACTCGGAACCGGCAATGGCGAAAAGTCGAGCTTTCCACCTCCTCCCAGCCAGACCCCAGCATGGTGCGGAGGCTATCCAAACTCCCATTGGAGAAGAAGTCGACCCGCCGTAATCACCCTGGCCACCTACGGGGCTGCAATGACAAGGCTCAGCCATTCTCTGATGGAGGAACTCATGACCACAAGGCGCAACCTTGGTATTGCTCGCATGCAACTGAGTCGAGCAAGGAACCCACCTACCCCCAACCATGGGCAAGCTCAGGGCACAGGACTCCCGTTCCCAGATGATTTGCTGGAACGCGGTCTTGATGCATCGTGGCGCAAGCACTAGCTCGAGTTCAGCAGCACCCCCAAGAGCGAGGTATGATCCTCGAAGGCGTGCATGCGATTCCCCACCCCGCGGAAGATGGAGATGTGGACACCACACTTCGTCTCGGCCGCGCTCCACCGACTACCAGAGGCCGTCAAGCTGAGTAGAACCCTGTTTAGTTAGCCTGAGTGGCGCTTGTATGTTGGTAGGTGAGAATCAGGAGGTTGTTTGTTTTCTTGTGTTAGCTTGTAATGTAAGTTTGTTGTATGCTTTCTGGTTGATGTTGAATCAGCCCGTAATAAAACTTGGTGTTCTGATTCTCTTGTTAACCATTATGGTTGAGAGGATTATGCCACACTCCTGCAATGTTTGGGCCATAAAATGCAGGATTATTTTCTAAAAGATATTTTCTCAGTGCAGCAAGTTCTTCTATCTGTATGCTAGTACCTCTGCAATTCTATCTGTGCTGCAAGACCAGGTTTGTTGCAGCTGAGAAAAGTTCAGAAATGAAAATCTTGTTCCAGTTCATCAGAGGAGACAAATTGATACATCCACTAAGTTCAGTACAGAAGGGAAATTCAGAAACGAAGGATACAAGTTCTACTCCAACATAGAACACTACAACTACCTCAGTGCAGATGCGAAGGCACCCCAGAAATCCTACTCCCTCTCAAGCTCAGTGGTGTTGCTAGAAGATGAGCCTGGCTCACCCGAAGCCGAGTCGCGAGCCGCGCGACGGCGACGGACGGCTCGAGCGGCCGGCTCACCTCCAGCTGGAAGAGCGGCCACCTCAGCAACCGGCGGCGCAGCCTGCCCCTCCGCCGCAGCCTGCCCTCCGCCGCAGCATCAGCACCAGCGCCAGACCACCAGTTGCACAGGCCAAAGATCAGGAAGACCACCGCCGCAAACAGCAGTCCGCCCACCACCGTAGACGAGATCCCGAAGAGCGCGATGATGATCACATGCTCGATGAAGCCCGCCCTCTCCAGCATCTCGACGTAGGCTCTGAAGAAGCTTGAATGAAGCCCATGGTTGCAATGAAAGAAGAGAGGATTTCGGAGATGTCTATTTGTAGCTGGAGCTCGGACGCCGCTCCTCGACACCGCACGCGGGAAAAGAGAAAGAATCGCGAGCAGTGGCGCGAAACCATCGAGGACATGTTCCCCAAAGCCGTGATGGCCGCGCGTCGACGGACCGCACGCGCAGCAGTGCCGCAGTGGAGTGCTCCGCGCACTGGGAACCGCCGTGTACAGAGCGAGAGAGAGCGAGGAAGAAGAAGAGAGAAAGGAGGAGGGAGACTGCCAGGTGGACCCCGGTCCCACACGTCAGCGAGTAGGCCGATAGCCACGGTGTGCCTCTATCCCTTTCTCAGAAAATCATCCCCTCGTCTCTCCAGTGTTTCTTTTAGGGAAAATCTTTGCAAAATAATTTTGGGAAATGGCCTATCCCACAGTGTCTGTGAGCCAATTATTGGTGACACAATATTTTCTTTTGAAAAGAAACCCTGTTGTTTTTCAAAACCTGTGTAAACATGAAAATGTTTATGCAGCTTTTCTAAAACAAAACCCTAGGCAAGGGGTATGATTAGGATATCCCTCAATATTTGGTTTTATAAAATGGTGGGTAATTCTTTACCCAAGAAAAATCTTTGGTTGTTGGTTGATAGTTTGGTTGTAGATCTTGTTTGATCTTGCCATGTTGGGTTGAGCAAAACCATAGATTTAATTTTAACCATGGTGGTAGATCCTATGTTGATTGATTGAGTGAGCCCCTGCCATGCCATTTTAAATGCATGGAGTATGGTAGAAATATCATACTATTGTTTTAAATAAAAATCTTGTGGAGTGTTAATCTCTTGAGTGTTAAACTCTAGTATTTTGCAGAAAAAGTTTTTAAATGGGGTATAAATGGATCGTTCAAGAATTATCTTGTATAACCTCCTTAATCTCGAGGACGAGATTCTTTTAAGGGGGGAAGGTCTGTAACACCCCGAAAATTTAAACCTAATTTTAGTGGTGTTTTATGACACCTGAAAAACTTTTTCTCTTTTCCTAAATATTTCTTCAAATCTTTGAGGATGAATTGACTTGGGAGTTGCTCCCTCAAGAATTTTCCAGTGATCCCGAACCACTCCATCACCCGTGATAATTTTGGTGCTTAGGTTTTCCCTCGAAAACCCTAGCCCTAATTATCGAACTTTTAAACCCTTTCTCCACCTACCAAAGGGAAGCCTATTTCCATAGCTTGAAAAATTCCACAAAAATACCAGAGGACTCCCCTATCCATTTAAAGACAATCCATGCAAAAATATTGCATACTTCAATGCAATATTTCCAAGTTAGGCACTATTTTCCAAACTGCCCTTTCTGATCCAGAAATGTTTGAGTCAAGCTATGCATCTCCATAAATTCTGATAAATTCAGGGGATGAATATTTTTGCATTCCCGCACTTCATATTTTGGAGCCAAACCCATTTGAGCAACTTTTGACCTACTTCCTTTGTAAGGCCATTTTCATGCCTTTTTGAAATCTTCAAGCAAACCTATACCTAGACAAATCCTATGACCATGGGACTTGGTCACATGGACCACATGGCCCATAGACACCCAAATCCAGGAGATCACCCCAAGGTGAAGTGTGAAAAATCACTTTGCCTTGATCATGCCAATATGCCAATTTTTGGACATCTTGCCAAAACCCAATTTACTAATGTCCAATTGAGCTCCAACTCCATAGACACCCTCCCTATGCCACAAGTACTCAGTGGTAATTTTTGGGGATTTTTCTGAGTTGAGGAAGGCGTCTGTCATTTCACCGAGCACCTTCTGTGCATTAAGTTTTCAGAAAATTTTGTTTTGCGAAGTGTGGGGTTTTGGAGTGTGGCCAGTTTGTTTGTCTTGGTCTTGTCCTTGTGAACCCATTGGTGCAAACCATTCTCAGTTTGGAGCTCCGAGTCATCGGGAACGCGTCGATGCCGCTCGCGTCGCGCTCTGAACGTCCTGGACACGCGCTTAGGCAGGACCTAAACGTTGATTACTGCCACGGTCGGTGCCTAACCCTCTGCTGCAGTGCACCTCGTGCCTCCCCTATGCATCCAGCAAAGAAACCCTATCCAATCCCCTCTTATTTCCTCCCTGTAGCTATAGGAACGTCGATGTCGACGGCTCCCCATTTGTTGCAGCACGGCCACCACCAACCCCTCCCCCTCCCGCTGCTGTACAGGATAGCCGAGCCCTCCTCTCTAACTCTCCTCACTCCTCTCCACTCCCTCACCCTCTGCCCTCCCTGGAATCAGCAGGGGAGAGGAAACCGAGAGCAGCCGCCATGGCGAGGCACGGCCGAGCTCGCGGGCGCCATGCCCATGGCTCTCCCTCCTGGCCGAAGCCGTCCCTGGGCGCGGTGGAGCTCCGCGGTTCCGTCCCCGCTATCGGCCGGTGGCCAGGAGGTGCGGAGCATCACCAGCGACCTCCGCTGTGCGGCCGCAATGGCGGAGATGCGACCGAGCTCGCACTGACGCCGCCCCCTGGCCTCCCCCTTCCGCCGAGCTCCTCCCCGGGCGTGGTGGACCGCGGCCATCTGCCCCCGCCATTCCCCGGCGTCCCAGCCTTCCCCAGCGGCCGCGCCGTGTGCTCCCGAGCCGCCCGTGCTCTCCTGTCGTGCAGGGTCAACGCCTGGAGCTGGAGCTGATCGATTCGACCGATCAGTTTTTTTTCTACCAGCGAGCAGCCCAGCAGATCAACCGGTCCGGCCCAACCCCAGCAGCGCGCCGCGGGCCCAGCAACGGCCCAGCCGCGCACAGAAGCAGCCCGATCAGTTTTTTTTCACGCAGTTTGTTTTTTTCTGGTGAGCAGCAGTTAGCTATCCGTCGCACGTCAATAACTTTTGAACCGTAGCTCCGTTTTAGTCGATTCAAATTTGTAAATTCCTAGTTTGCAAGGATCTGTCCAGTGGTGCTGGTCTTACTTTTGTAAAAAATACTTGTATACTCAGCACCCTTGTGTGCATGTATAGGTGTATTCCGCGGTACCGGCGAACCGAGACCCTAAACCGTGATGTTCGTGACCCTCCAAGCCAAACGGTGTCGATCTTCGCAGGCAAGCTAACCACTTGCTATGAGCCCTGTCTAGTTTATCCTGTTGTGTTCTGCCTGCTAGTAAATATTGTTGATTGTCGATATGATTCCATGTGTATGCCTTCATGCTTGTTACATTTTAAATCGTCGCATTAATTTATAATTCCTTATCTATGCATCTGGTTGCCTGTCATCTGTAAACTGTGCGTCATGAGATATCATGACTTTGACATCTACTTTCCGTAGAGTTGTGGTGTTGTGTCTGGGGGTACCACTTCCCATTCCCGAGGCGATGGACTGGGGGAACCGCCACAGTCAACGGAGTGGGGAAACTATATAACTGTGCGCCTCGCACCTGCGTGGCTTTGTTTGCTTCTTCTTCTTCGTCGAGGTGAGGAGCGGACGAATGTCATCTTATGATCCTTGGAGTTGGGGGCATTTGCCAAAAGAGTTATTTGCTTCTTCTCCCTCCGTCAAATATGGATGGCGTAAGCCGCCTGGACTGCGACGCTTGGTCCATTTGGTTCTTTTTGCCAAGATTGCTGACACCACGTCTTGGTAAAACTCGAGTGGAATGGATGCTTTCTTTCTTATGAGTGCTTTTCGGTTCATTTGGGAGACTACATGCCCTACAAATTTTGGTAGTTGATCTGCGATGGCGCTGGTCGGAGGTATCTCTGCCAAAGTCACCCGTTCGACGCCAACAAACTGTGCTAGCTTTGTAATTGAACTACGATGACGCTGGCTGGAGGAACCACCACAGTCATCCGCTTGAACCACTGTGCTATTTATTCTGTAACACTGATTCGTGGTGGCGCCGGCTGGAGGAACCGCCTTAGTCACCCGGTCAATACAAACAAACTATTGCTTGAAATATTATGTTGCTAATATCTTGTTGTTTGAAGATATATTATTGTGATATTGTGATTGTTATGCTGGACTAATCCTCTGTTGTTTGGACTTGTTATAATAAAACTTGATGAAATGAAACACCCTCCAAACAATGATAGGGTCAGTCCATGGTGCCACTAATCTGAACTTTGAAAGCAGGACCATCGTCGTCTCATGGAGGATCGTGACCTAGTAGGTTGTTGAGCCCCCTTTTGTGCCATCCATTGAGCGCAGTCGTTCGGTTGTGCTGTCCGAGGGTAGAGGTCGACAGGCACAGGTTCGACTGCGATAGGGAGTCCGGAGCTAGGCATACCCGGTAGCGTCGGGGGATGTGCCGGATTTACTTGCCCATTGTACCACGAGTATAGGGTGGTGCAGGAGAGTGTCTTAGCAAGTGGACCGTCATGTGAGTGTATTTTGCTCAGTACGACTTTGGCGTGACAACCTGAAGTGCCGGCTGAGTAGGGTGCATTCTGATAGTTGGAAATGCAACCTCTCGAGAGTGTCAACCTAGCAAGCTAGCCTCGTTCCTGGGATATGGAACAACAGTTCAGTGTCGGTCACACTGTGTGTCTTTGTCGTGTCAGGAGGTTAAACTTAAGATCTGCTTGAAAGAATTAATGAACGACCTGATCTCACTAAATGAACAAATAAGATGATGCAGGGAATGTTGCCTTAAGTTGTTGATGGTTACCCATGATATAGGATGGCGGTGTGATCGTTGGGAGCCTAGAGTTAGGCCAGAGCCAACATCAACCATGCATGCCCAGAGTGGAAAGATGAGGCCAGTGGGCCTAGCAGGGATCACAGGTGCTGTTGTGTATTATTTGGTACCAACTGGTACACTCGTTTACTCGTCACAGGTAATCTCTGTTTGATTGCCGGTGCACGGTCCAACCCCACCTGGCTTGGACTCTGCACTGGTGATACCCCGTTGTTTGCTTATGCCATGTTTTGCTTGTGATGCCATGCTACCTTTATGTTATACTGAATATTTGTCTGTCTAGAGTACACACTTGCCATGTGTAGTATTTTATTTTCGATGTATAACTTGTTGCATGATTGTCTGACTGTTCATGTCTTGTGGATTACGTTACTTGCGAGTACGTCATTATACTCAGACTGGCTTTTCATGTGGCCAGACTTAGCCAGAAGATGGAGCAAAAGCGTGCTAGTATCAGTAGCCCAGCCAGATACCTGTGGAGTGGAGCTGCTCCGAGCCGTCGCCTTAGTCGTCTTCCGCTGCCAGTTAAACTCTGTCCTGAGCCATGCTTGGCAGGATATGCTGTAATGCCTCGATGGCCCTGTAAACCATTTGTAGCACTCCTTGTGCCTGATTGTGTAATGATTTCCATAATGTTGCATGTCGCGACGTGCGGCCAAGCTCTGGCAAGATGTGCCAGGGAGGGGTGTCACAGCTGGTTGAGTCGCCAGCGGCTGATAATCCGCAGTCGCCAGCACTGCATCTTGAGGTTGCTTCCTCCTCCTCCTTCAGCCACGCTGAACAGCTGTCGTGGGCCATCATTGCCTCAAATGATAAACAAGCCGCAGAGCTTCGTGAGGCGCTATCCAATTTGTCTGTGGCTTACAAGGTAATTATCTAACTTGGCATGTCTGTCTCTAGCCCCAAGGATCGAGTTTCTTCTTTGATGCAAAGGGGAACTTGATACTTCTTGTAATTGTTATCTTTTGTAGAAACGGTATCCAAATTATTGCAAACTTCTGCATTGCCATTGATTTGTTGATCTTCTACCTTGTAGGAGGAATTGTATGCCGTGACGGCTGAGAAACCGGCCTTGGCGAAGCAATTGCAGGAGGCTCCTGCTGAACTTGAGAGTGTGGGCGAGCTCCTTCGCCAACGTGATGCTGACTTGAAGAAAAAGGACGCCAGGATTGGCAATCTTACTAACAAGGGTTGTAAACTGTCTGAACAGGCCAAGGCCACTGAGCTGCGGCTTAAAAAGGTTGAAAAGAAATCCCAGGAAAGGATCCAGCAGCAGGATCTTCAAATCAGTGCTCAGAAGGATGCCATTGCTCAAGCCAACGAGGACACGTGGCTAAAGGTTGTTGAGATTGGCCAACTTGAGAAGAAATTGGCGAAAGTATCTGACGCCAATAACCTTGTTCATGCCAAGGTCTGCATCATGACTCAAGAGTTGACTGGTACGTTTTGCAATTCACAGCTGCACTTTTTCTTGGTTACCTACTTTTGTATGTACTTATGCTAACTGATAGCTGCCATGTTGCAGGTGAGGATGCGGCATTGCAGTGTGGTAGTACACAGGAGCAGCTGGAATATATCCGCGAGTTTGGGCCGAAGACTTGCGAGGCCATGAAGCAATTATCTGCTTGCCTCCTGCCAACCAAATCTGTCCCTGCTGATGCTGAAGGACTGTTAAAGAGGCTGCTTAAGGCGCCTCATTACTTCTTGGATTGGAAGGAATCCTCAGCTCGCTCTGGCGCGGCTCACGTTCTTGCACTAGCCAAGACATATTATCCATCCTTTGATGCTGCCAAGGTTGCGCAAGGCAGGCCTTCAAAGAAGACGGATGGCACCGATCTGACGCCCTCGGAGTATGCGGCGACGTGGAAGAGCATGTGCGGTCATGCGACTGAACTTGTGGACGGAGTGGACCTGGCGACCTATCTGGGAAAATATCATCCAGATGGGAAGAAATTTGAGAGGTTACCCACTGCGTCAACCAGCTTGGTGACTCCGCAAGAAAAGAACTCCTCTCCAGGTGTTTCCAGCTCTGCAACCCCCAAGCCTGCGACTGACAAACCTTCCAACGAGCCTGCGGCTGCTCCTTCTGTCAAGCTCGGCAAGCCGCCTGTTCCTCCTTCCCATAAGCCAAAAGCTGGGCAAAAGTGAAGGAAAACAATGATATGGTGAGCGTAGTCCTTAGTGGCTTGTAATAATTGTTGGAATTATGTGTCAGAGATAATGTTATGATGGTAAGTACTCTTAGTAGTACAGGTTTCGACCAATAGGCTGTTCCTTAGGATTTGTCTCGGTTTTTCCTTACTCAGGCCCATGCGCGGCTCAGTATTTCCTAGGGTAAAATGCGTGTTCAGGGTCGAGAGCGGCCATGATAGGCAATCAAGCTCGATTGACACCGCACCCCCAGTACCTTGGCCGCATAATGCAAGTCGCATCCAAGTGAAGGTTGAGTATAATCACGATAAATGCCACTCGTTTGGTGATTCCAAGGTAACAAGCCGCGCTCATAAAGCTGCTGCACCCCCAAGGAACCAATGATTAAAAAATAAAAGACTCACAACTTAATTGGTAATTTGAGGCGAAACGACAACCGCCTACATAGTAGGGGTGTCGGCTTTATTTCAGAATCATTATATGATACATAGGGTCGGTCGCGCCTAGGTGGCGACCAGATGTTATACATATGGGGTTGGATCACACCTGGGTGGCGATCCCTTTTGATACATAGGGTCGGTCGCGCCTAGGTGGTGACCAGATGTTATACAGATGGGGTTGGATCGTGCCTGGGTGGCGATCCCTTGTGATACATAGGGTCGGTTGCGCCTAGGTGGCGACCAGATTTTTGATGCATAGGTTACGGCCGCGCCTAGGTGGCGGCCGGTTTTTGATACATGGGTTGATCGCGCCTAGGTGGCGATCAAATTTGATGCATATGGTACGGTCGTGCCTAGGTGGCGACCAGTGTTGAAGTTTGAGCCCTGAGTGGCTAGATTGGTACTGTGAACCCTTGGTGGTTCTGTTGCAGTTGCTGATGGCGACTCGCGATGTTTGGGATACACCCTTATTGTTTGGGATACACCCTGTAGCTCTTGCTTTCCTCGCCTCCCTTGTGGCTGTGATCTGAAGCCGCAGGTCAGGCAGTGCCTTTTGGCCTCCACGATGTTGTCAAAAAATTTTGCGGCTCGCGTACAGGCACGCTTTCTACGACGCAAGCAGCTCTAGCCATGGCGCTAGCCATGGCCATGTCGCCTTCTTCGCATTCTTGTGCTATCTCTTTATCACCATTGATCTGATGACTCCCTTGGGACCTGGCATCTTTAGCTTCAGGTATACGTAGCACGGTCTAGCCATGAATTTTGCGAACGCTTCTCGCGAACAGCGCGTGGTATGGGCTCTGGAAATCTACAACTTCGAACCAGATGTACTCGCTTCTGAAGTTGCTTTGTGTCCCAAAGGCGACTTCCAGTTGATTCGCCCTAATGGTTGGGCTGATACACCTGGCACAACACCGTGGAATGTTGTTCTGGATGGATGCAGCTGCTTTTCTTGGAGATTCATTCTTTGAAAGTCTCATAGTATAATATGTTGATGCTGCTGCCTCCATCCATCAGCACCTTGCTTAATTTGTATCCTGCGACCTGAGGGGCAACTACAAGCGCGAGCTTGCCTCCTTTGTTTATTTCTCCAGGATGATCTTCGCGGCTCCAAATTACTGGCTGCTCGGACCACTTCAGCCATTGTGGTATGGCTGGTACTATGGCGTTAACAGCTTGATTGCATCCTCGCAGCTTTTGCTCCCTCTTGAGGTATTAACCACAATTGTGTGATATTAACCCAGCTGTTTTGGGAATTGCGGCTGGTCTGGCTGTGGGCTTGGAGCAGCATTGTTGTTGCCTCCGCCGTGGTTGCCTCCCTCATTGTTCTGATGGTTGTTATTCCCATTGAGTGGCTGCCCATCCTTCCACTTTTTGTAATGATAGCACTGTGCCTTTGTGTGGTTGGGTGGTTTTCCATCTTTTCCTACATGGATGTCACAGGGGCGGTTAAAAACCTCTTCTAGGTTAATCGGGTGGAAATTTCTTCCTCTGCCGCTGCTTTGCTTGTAACGAGTGTTCGTGTTTGCGACTAATCCCGAGTTTCCTTCCTCGTTCTTGCGCTTGTTATAATTCGCATTACTATTGCTAGCATGCTGCTGTTGAGGCTTGCTGCTGCTTTTTTTCCTTTGCCAGCAGTTTCCTCTTCTTCTCCGTCAGATGCATCCTTGGTCTTATCCGAGCTGGCATATTTGTTAGCCGCCGCCATCACCTCGCTGAGGCTCTTAACTTTGTCCTTCATGCGACCCAGTTTATGGACCAGCGGCTCGAACTTGCAGTTTTCTCCATAACCAGGACAGCTGAGCTTGGAGGTATATTATCTGAGGAGTGTATAATTTCTGCCACTCTTCTCATCCAGTGGCGACTTGACTCACCTTCCTTCTGTACGCAGCGCTCAAGATCTTCTATGCTGCAGAGTCGCTTGCATGTTCCTTGGAAATTCTTGACGAAAGCTTCCTTCATCTCGTCCCAAGAGTTTATTGAATTTGGTGGCAGGTTCTGTAACCAGATGTGGGCTGCGCCTTCTAACATCATATTTAGGAATCGGGCACAGATCTCTTCGGATGCGTTGAGGATGCTCATGCCCATCTCATAATTGTTGAGCCAAGTGACTGGATCCATGCTTGCGTTGTAATTTGCGACCTTGCGAGGTCCTTTGAAGTCTGCAGGAAACGGTTCAGACCTAATCCGCTCATTGAAGCAGACTGGGCCTTTGAGTCGCGATGATAAGTTGGATGGAGCTGGCCTCCCTGCTGGATTAACCACCGTATGCGGCTGCACAACTTCTACGGGTTGAACTTGCTGTGGTTGATTTTGCGCCGCCGGCTGGTTTTCCCTTTGTCGCCTCGCTGAACTTGAAGTTGCGACTTGCGGCGACTCAGCATGGATGCTTCTTTCGGCCGTGACTCTACTGTTGTAGGGGGTGGCGTGCAGCCGTCCCGCATGTTCAGACATGTTTGCATGTTGTACTACCGCTGTGCTCAGCATCTCAATGGCGCGCCGCGCCTCTCTATCCATTGGTGTCTTTCCTGTGGGTGTTAGCCTGGCCAGGATGTTGGTAGCCGCGTAGAGATTCTCCACTGGGCTAACATAGTGCCCTTGCGCGTATGGAACCTTTGAGTTGCGGCGGCGGCTGCTGCACAAAGGTTGGTTGTGGCAACGGAGGTGGCATGATGGTCCTGTTGTTAGCTTGTACCATGGCTCTTGATCCAGGTGCTTCCGCCGCTCTTGGTGCTGCGAAAGATGGAACTGCCGGCGTGACTGACGGTGATGCGAACGATCGGACTGCAGGCGCGACTAACGGTGCCGCGGGTCGCGTAACCGTGACGATGGTGCCATGTATGAGGGTACCGCGACCGATGGTGCTGCGGCTTCTGAACACGCGACTGGACGTACGTTGTTCCGACTGATGGGATCGTGTTAGGCAGCGCCGTGGCTACCGGCGTATCGATCGCGGGGACCGCGGCCGTAGGTCTAGTGGTGGGTGATCGGAATAACTCCATGGGATTTACTATCCCTGGCTGCAGGCGACTGGCCTGGCGTCTGTGCGGCAAGGTGCCGGCCCTCCTTGTAAGATGTTAGTGTCCTCGGCGAGTCGCCGTTGTTCTTGTTGGAGGCGCTGGTCCTCGCGTGCTAGCCTGCTTCTTTCATCTGCAATCCTTTAGACTTCATCATATAGCCCGATCCTGGTAGCTTCCAGCTCTGCCACTCTAGCGGCAGCATTAACCGCAGATATGGGTGTAAATAACGTGCTGCTTTGTGGCATCACAGCCGTTGCGTCAGAGGTTGCTCTTGGCCCTGTTTCCGTGGGTACAACTCCGGATGGGGTCTCTCTGTTTGCGACTCCTGAGGCCGCGACTCCTGGTGTAGTTGCAGCGGGTGCCGCGTGATTTGAACCGAGCTCTGCGACTCCTGATCCATCTGGCGCGACTTGCTCCGCTGCTTCCGGCGCCGTGGGGGCTGAGCTGCCCTGTGGCATGCCTAGCCCTTCGCCTGCTTCCACGGTCCTGTAGATCCCTTCCATGTACTGATCTCCTAAGGAGGGCGAGCTGCCACTCCTAGGGTTTCCACATAGCCTTTCCTCGAGAACATACTCGATGGATTGGGCTTCTTCGTCTTCGAGGGGTAGTAGCTCGTTGTTGGTAGATTCCTCTTCTTCGTCCACTGTTACAGCGACTCCTTCTTCTGAGTCGCCCCGCTGTGAGGGATCCTCTAATTCGCCGCCGATGAAGCCGACGAAGACATGGATAGATCCAAAGGGATGATGTGGCCGGTCTCTAGGTAATCAGCTTGGCCCCCAGCTTGAATCGTCAATGAGAGGTATGCCATCGACCGTGATGATGTGGCTGATGGCAAGATCTTCAGTTCCTACCATCGATCCTGTGCGGAACATGACGCTCTTGACCGCAGGCCGCACGGTGGGCGCCAACTGTCGTGGGTTTGTCACGTCAGATGTCATGGATGACTTCGTAGGAGTGGGATTGCGCGAGTCAATCGTCTCCGAGCTTGGGATCGCAGGAACAAAGATCAACACAGATTTACCCAGGTTCGGCCCCTCAATGTGAGGTAAAGACCTACTTCCTGCCTACCCTAGATTGGTATTGATACGATATATGAGGTGTTACAATGGAGGCGATCCGATCTCGGTACTCGCCGTATGAACAAGGGTTTGAGGGCTTGACCCTGTCTAAGTCCTGCGAGTCCTCTTTATATACACAGAGACTCGTCAGGTTACAAAGGAAACTTCCTCCACAAGAAATACATCAACTGGAACCTACTTGGAAACTAATTAGTCTTTGCGTCTTCTAGCATACGTCTTCCAGATTTTTCTCCTCGTGGCGTGCGATATTGGGCTTGCTTTCATGTAGACCTATGAACATGCGAGTAAAACAGGTCGCACTTATCGATACGGGCCACGGGTTATTCCACAAAGTATTCTCCCGACACACCCGCCGACCCGTCTACAGCTCCCCTGCGAAGAACATGAAGGCAGCGGGAGCCGCAGCAGCAGAACTGCCCAATCTAGAGGGGGACAAGCTACGTGCCCAACATCAGCGCGTCCAGGACCTCCTCGACACAGCCGATCACCAGTTCCGCCAGAACCAGGCCGCGTCCGCGCTGAACACCGCTTCCACCTCCTCCGCTTGGCGCTCCTCCACCCGGTGCAACTCGAGGCGATCGTCAGGCATCATCGCCGCACATCCAGCCTCGGTAGGCCCCCCAGCCGGGTGAGAATCGCACACGCAGCATCAACTCGAGGCCAAGTTGCTTCAACGCGCCGGCTGCAGGCGGCGGCCCAAACTACAACTACGCGCCGGCTGCCGGCGATGACCAGTACAACTACCATGACCCACCGGCTACCCGCAGGGGAAACGTCCACGACCGGCTAGGAGATCTAGGCCCGACATTCGGCCCCGACGCTCGTAACACCTCGACAACCTGGAGGAGTCCCGCCGGCTAGAAGAAGAAGAGGGCGAGGTCCACCGGTGCTTCGGACCTCGCATCGCAAGAGAGCCTTTCCCACGGTTTCACCCTCCCGCGTGACACGCCCACGTCATCTCCATCATCGAGCGCAACGACAAGCGCAGCCAGCGGCTGCGCGTCGAAGAAGTAAACGCGGTCGTCCCCGCCGTCCAGCAACTGATGGACTGGGCCAACTGATACGTCTTAAACGTATCTATAATTTTTGATGTTCCATGTTGATATTATGCCAATTGTTACATGTTTTATATACACTTTATATCTTATTATGACATTTATTAGACTAACCTACTAATAATTGCCAAAGTGCACAATGTTCTTGTTTTACACTTTAATGTGTCAGAATTATCAAAATTGGGCAAAGGAAACCTTGTTGGAGTCGAATCGGGACCTTCCTGAAATCTGTCTGAAAACGTTTTTCGGAGATTGTCACGTACCGAACGGAAGACGACGTCAAACAGAAAAAGTCTAGTCGCGACAGTTGCGGGGAATTTTCTGCCAATCGATCTGGACTTAAAATTCGCCTAATTCCGAGTTCGGACGCTCCCGATATTGCCGCTCTACCGAAACCCTAAAGGAGATGACGGAAATCCGAGAGCATATATAAGGAGAGGAAACCTAACTCGTGGGGAGGCCCCCATACCACGAATTTTCCTCCTCCCAGGCAACCGTCTTGGGGAGGAGAACCTCCTCCATAGCAGCACCATCTCCAAGGGCGCCGCCGTCGCCAAGGGCCGCCGTCTCCACGGGCTGCCGCCGCCGCCGCGCCGTGGCTGCCGCGGGCCGCCGTCTTCACTCCGGGCTGCACCTCTCCATCAAGCTCCTCATCACCATGACCATGCTTGAGTAGTTTCCCTCGGGGCTGAGGGGTTATGCCGGTAGCTATGTGGTTTATCTCTCTCTCCCATGGTGTGATCTTTATGTGATCATGAGCTTTGTAATCTAGTTGAATCCATAGATGTTACTCTTCATTATCTTATATGCTACTTGAGTGGTTTTATTAATGTAAACTCCGGAGTCACCTTTGTCCCACGGTGCGAACTTGACAGTGTGCGCACCGTGTGTGGCTCTTAGACTAAAGATTACAGGAATACTATTTTAGGGCGCTCAAGTTGACAGTGTGGGGTTACCTAGATGTGGAATGCGACTTTAAGGTGTGCTTTTATAGCCCTACGCAGTGGATTGGTGTTCGTTATCCAACGAGAGAATAATTCAGAGTAGCATAGTGAAGAGGAAATATCTATGTATTCAATTATATTATTATTGTTGAGAGTGTCCACTAGTGAAAGTATGATCCCTAGGCCTTGTTTCTAAGCATTGAAACACCGTTTACAACCAGTTCTGCTACATGTTTGCTTGCTGCCATTTTTTATTTCAGATTGCAATTACCACTTATAATAATCCATATCACTTGTATTTTAATATCTCTTCGCCGAACTAGTGAACCTATACATCTGACAAGTGTATTAGGTGTGTTGGGGACACAAGAGACTTCCTGTATCTTAATTGCAGGGTTGCTTGAGAGGAATATCTTTGACCTCTACCTCCCTGAGTTCGATAAACCTTGGGTGATTCACTTAAGGGAAACTTGTGCTGTTCTACAAACCTCTGCACTTGGAGGCCCAACACTGTCAACAAGAATAGAAGCGTGTAGACATCACCAGCCAACCATCTCCTTCGGGCACAAGGACCACCCAGACATCATGCCAAATCCCGGGGGCTACAGCATGCTCCTAGACCCCACCTTCGTCACCAACCAAGAGTTCGCCGTCACCTTCTCCCGAGTGCTCATCGACGGAGGAAGCAGCATCAACATCCTGCACAAGGACACTGCCGACAAGCTGGGATAACAGAAGCCCAGATGGCTCGCAGCCGGACGATCTTCCACGGCATCGTGCCGGGGCAGTCCTGCACACCAATCGGCACCGTCCGGCTGGACGTCGTCTTCGGAGAAAAGGAAAAAATTCGTCGTGAGAGCATCTGTTTTGAGGTGGTGAACCACCGCAGCCCCTACCACGCCATCCTGGGCCCCGGCTCTCGAATTCATGGCCGTACCCCACTACGGCTACCTCAAGATGAAGCTGCCAGGCCCGAGCGGGATCATCACCGTAGCCGGCGATTTCAAGCGCTCCATGGCATGCGCCTTGGCCGGCTCGAAGCTCGCCGAGTCATAGTAGGACTGAAGAGTTCAAGGAGATCCGGCGCGCCGTAACAGCCGAGCACCGGAAGTTCCGTGTGCAAAGAAGCAGTCGGGCGAGACGCAATTCCAAACCCAGAAAGGTAGCAAGCAGGTCCCGCTGGACGCAAGCAAGCCGGGCGGCAAGTTCCTCACCATCGGCAACACCCTCAGCGACAAATAGGAAGGTGAGCTCATCGAATTCCTCCGTGAGAATCGGGACATTTTCGCATGGTCTCCCAAAGACATGCCAGGTGTACCGACGGAGTTCGTTGATCACTCATTACATGTCAAGCCAGATGCTAGACCGGTCAGGCAATCTCTCCGTCGTTTCGGACAAGAGAAGAGAAGAGCAATCAGAGAAGAGATCGCCCGGCTGCTCGACGCGGGCTTCATCTGGAGGTGTACCACCCGGACTGGCTGGCCAACCCAGTCCTGGTAATGAAGAAAAACAATACCTGGCGCATGTGCATCGACTACACCAGCCTTAACAAGGTGTGCCCCAAGGACCCCTTCGCCTTGCCGCGCATCGACCAAGTCATCGACTCCACGACCGGCTGCGACTACCTGTCCTTTTTGGACGCGTATTCCGGCTACAACCAGATCAAGCTCCACCCGGATGACCACCTGAAGACCGTTCCATCACTCCCTTTGGAGCATACTGCTACACGGTCATGTCCTTCGGCTTGAAGAACACCGACGCCACCTACCAGAGGTGCATGCAGAAGTGTCTGCACGACCAGATCGGGCGCAACGCCCACGCCTACGTCGACGATATCGTCATCAAGACCAAGGAACGCCGCACCCTCATCGACGACCTGAGAGAAACCTTCGCCAACCTTCGCCGGTTCCAGATGAAGCTGACCAAGCAAGTGCGTCTTTGGAGTACCGGCTGGCCACTGCTTGGTTTCCTCGTCTCCGTGTGAGGGATCGAGGCCAACCCGGACAAGATCGCCGCCATCGAGAACATGGAGCGGCCAACCGGGCTAAAAGACATCCATAAGTTCGCCGGCTGCCTGGCCTCGCTGAGCCGGTTCATCAGCCAGCTGGGCGAGAAGGCTCTACCCCTGTACCACCTGTTGAAGAAAACCGGCAAGTTCGTCTGGACGGACGAAGCAGACGCGGCCTTCGCAAAGCTCAAGAAATCACTGTCCAAGGCGTCCTAGCGCCACCTGCTCCAAAGGAGCCCATGCTCATGTACATCGCCGCCACCAACCGTTGTGTCAGCATCGTCCTGGTGGTGGAGCGCCAAGAGGAATGGTACATTCTTCTTTGTAAGTTCATGTAAAGGGCAAGCAATGGTCGAAAAGTTCTCAATAAAGCATCGATAGAAACCGGCAAAACCAGGAACGTCTCAACTCGGCAAGGTTGGTTGGAAAAGTCCAATTTCGAATTGCCTCAATTTTTGCGTCATCAACTTCAATTCCTTTTGAAGAGACAACAAAACCCAAAAAACAAGCTTGTCGGTGACAAAAGTGCACTTAGAAAGATTAGCATAAAACTTCTCATTGCGAAGAACCAACAAAACTTGAGCAACATGAGAGGTGTGCTCTTCTAAAGATTTGCTATAGATGAGGATATCATCAAAATACACCACAACAAATTTGTCAATGAAAGGCCTTAAAACATGATTCATAAGGCGCATGAAAGTAGAAGGTGCACTAGAAAGGCCAAATGGCATGACAAGCCACTCATAAAGACCAAGCTTTGTTTTGAAAGCCGTTTTCCATTCATCACCCTCACACATCCTTATTTGATGGTATTCACTCTTAAGATCAATTTTAGAAAAGATTGTGGCACCACAAAGTTCGTCGAGCATGTCATCAAGTCGAGGGATATGATGGCGATACCTAACCGTGATGGCGTTGATGGGGTGACAATCCATGCATAGCCGAAGAGTGTTGTCATGCTTGGGAACGAGGATGACCGGCACCGCACACGGGCTCAAGCTCTCTCTAATGTGTCCCATTGATAGAAGGTCTTGAATTTGACGTTCAATCTCCTTAGTCTCCTCGGGGTTGGTGCGGTATGGTGCACGGTTGGGAAGTGGAGCACCGGAATGAGGTCGATGCGGTGCTCAATTCCACGTAGAGGAGGTAATCCCGGAGGTACTTCTTGTGGGAAGACGTCTTCAAATCCCTCAAAAGAGACAACAAAGGAGGAGGAAGATTTGTAAAGTTGTTAGTCCTTGAAATCTCTCCCTTGCATATGAGCACATAGTGTAAGGTGGATGGGTTCTCTCTCAATTCCCTCATCTCTCTTTTGGTGGCTAGTAAGGAAAGGCCTTGAGGGGCTCTATTTGTTTGATTGCTCTCATTTGGCTTGTTGTGCTCACTCACATTATGGTGGATCTCTCTCTCTCCACTCTTCTCACTTGAAGGTTTCTCTCTTTGAGCTCTAGCAAGTGACTTGGCATTATCGGCAATGATTTGGCTAGGTGTCATGAGTCGAAGCACGTAGTTCTTGGGTTCCACTTGAAGCTATAGTAATTGGTTCGACCATCATGCATTCGCACCCTTGTCATATTGCCATGGTATTCCAAGAAGCATGTGACACACGGTCATTGGCACCACATCACACTCAATGGTGTCTTCATAAGCTCCAATCTTGAAGGACACTTGCAGCATATGTTGAATCTTGACGGCTCCGGAGTCACTCAACCATTATACATGGTATGGATGGGGATGCTTCTTGTATGTCAAGTTAAGCTTCTCACAAAGTTCCTTGCTTGCTAGGTTATGACAACTTCCTCCATCTATGATCACTTTGATGGACTTCCCATTGATTGTGGCTCTTTTTGGAGCAAGTTGCACCTTTGGTCTTGTTCCTCTTGAAGGTTTGCGGTTAACACTCTAGTCACAACCAAGGAAGGATTGTTGTTGTCACCATCACAATAGACGTCATTGGAGTCATCTTCCACACTTCGCATGGTTGCAACTTGATTCAAAGCATGATACTCCTCTTCACTCATAGACTCATACTCTCCATTTTCATTCACTATCATCACTTTTTTGTTGGTGCACTCAAAGGATTTGTGTCCTTGGCCACCACACTTGAAGCATTTGATGTAAGTTGGTGTAGAGGTTGAGTCCTTAGGAGTAGAGCTTGATGTTGTTGCTTTCTTGAAAGGATGAGGTGCTTTGCTTGCGGTATTGGAAGCTCTTGTTGGACCTTTCTCATTTGCTTGTGCGGGTTGTGGTATGGAGGAAGATGGTTTGCATGCAAAGAAAGCCTTGGTCTTGGTACTTGAGGTCATCATTCACCTGGCGTTCAGCCTTTGTTGCTTGGTGCACTAACTCCACAAGTGTTGAGTATCGTTGGAACTCAACAATCTTCTTGATTGGATAGTTAAGACCATTCATGAAACGAGCCATTGATTGCTCCATTGACTCCATTATATTGGCTCTTATCATGGCAATTTCCATCTCCTTGAAGTATTCATCCACGGTTTTCAACCCTTGCTTCAACTCTTGTAGTTTTTGTACAAATCTCTAGTGTAATGTGATGGAACGAAGCGCTTGTGCATTTCTTCCTTCATCTCAACCCAAGTGGCAATTGGTTGTTGATGGTTGTCTTGGCACATCGCTTGCAATTGTTCCCACCACAAGAGTGCATAAGCGTCAAACTCCAATGATGCCAACGCGACCATCTTGTTGTTGGAGTAGTGGTGAACTCGGAAGATCTTGTCAACCTTGAGTGCCCATGAGAGGTAGGCTTCCGGATCACTAGTGCCATAGAACTTTGGTATATCAACACGGACATTGTTCATGTTATCATCTTCATCTCGACGATTTGGAGGTGGGAATGCATGTCCACGTCTCCTTTGGTTAAGTCCATCACCAAGATGTTGATGTGCATCACTATCACTTGAGGGAGCATTGCGATGATACTGGCGATGATGGTGTTCTTGGTGGCGGTTATGCTCATGGCGATGAGGAGGGGAGCGGTCGTCACGGTTCCCGTGCTCACGGTGGTGATGACGTGGTCTTGGAGGACGTCGATGATGACGAGCTGATCATCATAGTCATGAGCACCGGGGACACCATTGTCGTTGACCAAGTGGGCGTGACGATCTCGTTGGTGAGGAGGAGGTGATGGAGAGTGATGACGCTCATTGTGCCCATGGCGTGGTTGCTTTTGATGGTCATCATTATGGCGTGCTCTTGGTGAAGGGGGTGATCAATGCCATGATTGTGGCGACCTTGATCATCATGTCATTGATGACGATGTTCTTGATGAGCACCATTTCCATCCACTCGAGGGCGTGAGACCTTGATGAGCTTCTAGTTCGACGTGAGCTTGAAGAAGAACTTGTCTGATGACCAATGTTGTTGATGGCCTCGGTCACGCGTGCAAATTGGTCGTTGAAGTCGGCCCTTTGTGTTTGAAGCGCTCTTCATAGCGTCCAAGACTCTCACGCAAGAGGTATCGTAGACCCGCGAACTCTCCATAGGTGACGTAGTCGTTGTCGTGGTTGAACTCTCCTTGAGGTGGGTCGTCGGAGCTTGAGCTTCCATTTGTACTTCCCCTAAACATTTTGCTCAAAGAACAAGTGAGATGTGTGGTAAAGGGTTACTCAAATCAACTTGCCACAACCTTGATAGATAGTATTGAACCAAGCGGTCAACCAAAGAAATGATTAGCAATAAGAGGTAAGTGGTTTGAGCAAAGAGAATCCAAAGCAAACCCAACACACACTCTTATGAGGATAGGTACGTATAAAGTGGCAAAAGGAAACAATAAAAACCCATGAAAAGTTTGTTGTTCAAGGTAGAGAAAACCCACAATGACCAAATCACCAAAGAAAATACCAACCACAAATGGTAGACAAACACACACAAAAGCGATGGATTGGGTTGGGTGACCAAAGGGCGAGCAGTCGAAGATAAGCACCCTAGCGAAGACTACGTGCTCAATTGTCACCACAACACATGAAGGACGCTAGCTCAATTGCCATATGTTTGGGCAACGGATTTGCACAAATGTGAATGTCTCTCTCCCACTTTGGCGGTATAAGCTTTGTCGCAACCTACAAGAGATGATACTTGGCACTACTCTTGTCTTTTGTCTCTTTTATTTTTATTTTTGACGGTGGTTCCTTCTTCTTTTGCTAGTGCCAAGACCTCTAACAATACACAACTCGCCAATATAGATAAGAAATCACTCGAATCAACACAAGTGCAATGCCTCGCAATATCAAAGAGCTAGTCCGATAGGTCAAGGTACACGAAAGGAAGAAGGGCTCACAAAGTCTCACGATGACGGGGATGGTTTCAGTCGATGAAGGCGTCGTCTCTTGTCGATGTCTTGTCGGCGCGGAAGCTTGCTTGATGCAGTTGGACGATGATCGCCGAAAACGGAAATGCCAAAACGAAATGAGGAAAATAAAATTTCTGCAAAAATTCGGCCCTGGCGGTAGTACCGCTTCCTGCCCGGTAGTACCGCTGCTCCAGTCGTGGCGGTAGTACCTCTGAACCTGGCGGTAGTACCGCGGGTCAGATTTCTGGTGTTCTTCGTTTCACGATTTGGGCGGAAAAGGGGCTCGAAAAATCCTCGATTTCTTGGGAAATTGGCAAAATTAAGACTTAGGAACACAAACAAAGTGGAGGGTGCTGTTTAGCAACAGATCGTGGAAACTACCAAAAACGCAACAAATCGATAGATCGGCTCGAATCCATGAGAGGCTATTTTTGGTGAAAATTTTCGAATTTGGCAAAATCAAAGAAAATTTGGGTGGATTGGCGGTGGAAACAAGGTCAAATCCGTGGCAACCTGTGCTCTGATACCATATGATGCGGGTTAGGTCCCGATCTTCACGGCTTTGAGGGGAAAACGAACGAACACTCGATGAACACGAAGAACGCAATGAACGGCGGGTGGAATCGAGAGGAAACACGAGGGGCAAACAAGATAACTAGCAAATCCCGCGAGAGCGTCGTCAATCAGCAACCGGCCCCGAGGGTAGCCTCCGATTCTCAAACCCCAAGCCAAACTTACTCTTAATGAAACCTTTTCTTTCACCGGTAGGTCCACCGGTCCAATAGAATCCCAAAGAGGAAAGATTGGCAAAGTAGTCTCAACTATAAGGAAAGATCTTGTTCATCTCCACAAGGGGAGGCCTTGGATCATCTCTACAAGGGGAGGCCTTGATTCATCTCCAAAGGGAGGCAACACCAACAGGGTGGGAAAGGAGCATAGCTCAATCAAGTCTAATCTCAGTCTAACCCTAACCCTAGGCAGAGGAGGGCTATTTATAGTCTATGGGGCGAAGGGGTAAGTAGTGGGGCGTTACATGGTTTTCAGCCCGAATTCCTGACAGGTGCAGCGGTAGTACCGCTAGGCCCGCTAGGCTGGCGGTAGTACCGCTGGCTTCCACTTCGACTGCTGGCGGTAGAACGATGCAGCTACCGGGGGTACCGGCGGGGTGTCCAGAGAGCATTTTGGGCTTGCGGTAGCTCCAGCGGTAGCCCTGGCGGTAGTACCGGCTGTCGCGGCGGCGGTAGTCCGCCACTGGGACTCGCCTGGGACTTCAGCTTCATCAGGTTGGTCGTCTGGGCCTTGGCGGTAGTACCGGCGTTCCTGGCGGTAGTACCGCTGTTCATCTTCTTCTTGATTCGTCTCTTGGCCATCTTCAACACTTCCGTGGATCTTCATGAGGTTCATACCTGAGTACACACAAAGTATCCGAATGAAGTAGCAAACCATTTAAGGGAGTGTCGAGATCACACATAGATTGGAGTGAGTTCACCTTATCATGGAGAGTTTTGACTCTAGCTCTTGTCATAGGGCCACTTGGTGTGTTAGGCATAGGCCGCCCTACATCAGTCCCTTCCTTACCTCCCATTTCTTTAAATCCCATCCATTCAGGCAATCATGCACAACAATACTTGCTTAATTTTGCTTTATATTTTATTGTCAACCATTTTGCTTCAGAAAGTTTCAGTGGATGATACGATATTTTGTTTTTGGTTCATTTTACTTTCACAAAACATCCTTGTAATAACAGTTGACCATACTCAATTAGATTGTGTGCTAATGCATCAGCTAAATCATCAATCTTGACGAACCTAGAATCAGGGGTATCATAATGTGTGATATGTTTCTGTAAGTTGTCCCTTATGATCCACCTAGAATCTCAGAGGAACAGCAACTAAAGACATGGGCCAAATATTGGAATTTTGTGGGAGGTAGAACGTAAGATAAAGCTGAGCACCAGATGTTGAAAATTTTGTTGGCTCACGAATGACGAGATGTACTATGCAATTCTAACTGGTCCACAAAATAAGGAAAACTTCAGACTGACAACAACATCCAATTTATCACAGTATTATAACCCTATATAGAAACCCCTCTTTATCTTAGCGATCCTTGTATGTTGATTCTTGGGTTGATCTTTCACCGGAAGAATATGGTGCCTTCTTGTTTTCTTATCTGTATGCAAAAACTGTAATGTATCAATACAAAAGCATGACTTTTGCACACGGCTACCAACTGTACAGTACTAGCAGAAATGATCTAGCAAATGCTGAATAGGAATAAAAAGTAATGTTGTCCATTAGTACATATTTCTTGGAATACTGATCTTTAAATTATGTTCGGCATTGTAACAACACGATGGGACAAGTCAAGCTACTGCTTGATATATGATCTTATAGTATTATTATCTCTGTTTTTTAAGGACTGATACCATATCTGTGAAGTATATAATGCGTTGTAAAATTGCCTACAGATTAGAAGCCATTCCAACTGAACTATGGTGTACAGATGAGAAAGCTTCCAACTGAATATCTGCGTACATATGAGCTAATATTTGGAGATCCCTGGTTAAGCCACGTGTCAACTTTTAATTGGTTCATGTTCTACATATTCTTGTCCACTATTTTCATTACAATAGTATTATTTATTATTTTCCTGGTTAAACCACGTGTCAACCTTTGATTTCCTGTTCTACATATTCTTGTCCACCATATTCATCACAATAATATTATTTATCTATTTAGCTGGACATCAAATTTAGAACAAAAAAATTTAAACTACCGCACACGGATCTATGGGCCGCCCCTCTCACAGAGCATCTACAATAGCTGCCATATTTTAATCTCTAACAAGTTTTAGAACATGTGAGACCAAAAAATCTTAGTCCAACAACTGTCATTGATGTAAATTTTGTCCAAATTTATTTTGTAGAGCCGCGGCACTGTAGCTACTGCACATGCTAGTACAATAGCTAGTGCTGCGCTATAGTAGGGTTTTTTTAAATTTAGAAAAAAAAATTTGCGTTCTTCGAAAATTATATATAGAAATATATGCGCGCCGACGAGTAGGTTTCATTCCCGTGATCAGTTTTGAGTTTGATCGAGTCTACCTCCTTAATTTCGGATCCAGATTATAATAGCGTGAAGAGCCGCGGCACTGTAGCGTCCTCCGAAAATTATATACACGAAAAGATCCTGCACTTTCCATAAATTGCTGCAGTCCACCACTTCTTCGAAGAGGAGAACCTAAACGCAATTTCCAAAATGCAGGGACCTCCACGCAAAATGTCCACAAAACTCCCCTCTCCTCTCCTGCGCGGCCGTGACGTCGCCGGCTCCGCCACCACGCTCCCTCGCCACTCCGGCCCTCCCCAGTCCACCACTTTTGGGCATTGCTGACGTCATCACGACGTCAGCGCGAACCAGGGCTGTCAGAATTTTTTCCTTTTCAACAAAAAAAAATTATAAACTTCTTACATGTGGTCCCTACTAATTTATACAAATTTTCGGAAAACAAATAATATTATAAATTCAATAACTTCAAATCTACCCACGGTAAAAAATGAAAAAAATAAAAAAAATACCCAAAAAAAAATCTCAATACATCTAAATAATTTTCCAATTTAATCAATTTTCAAAATCTGAACAACCTTTTGGACACACACTTTCTTCCAACTCAAATCTCACCATTTCATAAAGTAAAAATAATCCAAATCTAAATAACTTTCTAATCTAAACAATTTTCCAAATATGAACAATTTAAAAACGTAGCCTTTCTGCATTCCAATAATTTTGAAACTTAAACAACTTTTAAATGTACACATTTTTCAAATTTGAATCTTGCCACACATCCACAATTCGCAAATTTAAATATTTAA
>CAMZMU010000072.1:49928628-50077350 GCA_947311845.1 Poa pratensis | reverse complement strand
TCATGGTCTTCTAGTTCTTTCTTAAGATCAGAGTTCTCTTGAGTCAGCTCAGTGACATTTTTCTTCCAAAGCCTCAAGTTTGTTCAGCACTTGTGAGTCGGGCTTCAGATTCAGTTTTTATAACACCTTTGAGCCGGGCAATTTCTTCCTCGCTTTGGCACGATCTTCCTGTTGCAATACAAGAGAAAAGTTTAAGTTAGTCCCAGGTTACCGCAAGCAAGTTAAACCCGAAACTTGGGGGCTACAAGTTTGAGCTTTTAAGCAGTACATAAGCAGCAATATAGGACATTCTAGTCCCAGGCTGCTGCTGCAGGCAGGCAACCCGGCACTTGGGGGCTACAGTGTTTAAAGTTTGCTATGAAGGGTGAAAAGTTCTAAAAAATGGTGTTTTAGTCCCAGGTTGCTGTGAACAGACAACCCGGCACTTGGGGGCTACAGGATTGAAGTTTTTATCTAAGGTATTCATATTATAAGCACCAAGCTCATCAACAAGTGATAATCTCAGAGCTTGGGGGCTACTCAGGGTATACTTATGCAAGAAAAAGTAAAGCCAAGAAAAAAGGGTACCTTGTATCGCTTCTGAATCAGGACAACCAACTCAGTTTCCAAGTTCTTGTGTTGAGCAAGACGAGAAAATATTCATCGCAAAGGGCTGGGACGGACATAGATTCCAGAGCCGGTGAATCAGGCAAAGGAAGCGAGTCCTTGCCTTTGGAAGGAGATGCCGGCTTAGCATCAGGAGTTGGCACCTTGGCCAGAACTTCAGGAGTATCTTTTACTGGAACGCGCTGGGTTCCAGTGATCTGCACTTCATCTTCTTTAGTGCCAGATCCTAACCTGGGCGACTGGGCAGCTGGAGATGGCTCTGGTGCAGGGTAGGAGGGCTTCTTGGCGAGGCAGTCAAGTTCTCTGCGGGTTCGTCCCTTTGAGCCGGCTCCTCGGTGTGTGTCTCCATAGGGGAAGGCACTGTTGTAGTTGGAGGAGGAACGCGGCTGGTGGAGAACCCGGCGCTCTTCGTCCAGCATAGCTTTGGCACTGAAATAAAGTGAAATTTGATTAAGTTTAAAATTACATTATGGAGCGAAGCAGAAGTATGGTGGTAGTTGAATGTGTCTTACCCGTGTTGATTTGGAAATCCTCGGTGTGCTAACGCTGTCCGAGGATGAAGCTGACAAAGAATAGGATTTAGCGGCCCGATTTTGCCAGCCAAAGGATGTGTCTTCTGGATGGATTTGGCCCAACTGGTTAAAGAACATGGAGGGATACCTGTGTTCAGGGAGCCCGGGTTTGCAGCAAACCGGGTTCGAGGTTTCTTGCTGGCTTCAGCTTCCTTCTCAAGTTCCTTTGCCTGTATGTGTGCTTGGGGTTGAGAGGTGTTTCATTGCATAATTTGAAAGACGAGAATACGGCACCTTTGCAATAGCAGCTCGAGTCCTCTTGAGAGGAGGAGGTCCAGCAGTTTGAGGACCAGGCAGTTCATCCGTAGCCGGGTCAGTGGGTCCTGGAACAAGAAACGTCGGGTTATCAGTCGAGGGGTCCTTAGTGGTGGCTTCGCTGTTAATCAAGTCGAGGAAGAGCCAGCATGTTGAGTCTAGGTCACCTTCTACTTCATCTTCATCACTTGCATCTGTGTCTTCATCATCAGGAGAGGACACAGGGGCATAATCAGCTTTCCACCACTCGGGTCCTGAGGTGAAGGAAGATGAACAGATAAGTGTTCCATGCGAGAAAAATCGGGTTTAGCAAAAGAGAAAGAAAAAGAGTTGGTTTTTTACCATGGGTGGTTTGTTCTCACTGCAACGGGCAAGCCCGGTCAGCGTGATGTCATGTTTGGTTTCACCAAGCAGCTTCTTGGCATTCTTCACTATCTGATCATCAGTAAGCGTCACTTCGGAGTAACGCATGTTATCAGTTTTTCCCCGGTATATTCATGGAATAGCCGGGTCCTGATGCTAAGAGGCTGGATGAACCAGCCAATCCAGCACTTGACTAAATCAGTGCCACGGAGGCCATGAGCGAGCAGCTCTGGCCCGGACGCGGACAGCTTCAACCAAGACCCGGTTCTCATCGCTGGCGTAGCTATTCATCTTGGGATCATAAACCAAGGGAGAGTTTCTGAAAGCCGAGAAACGAGCTCGTCTGACTGACTCGAGAAGTGTCTTTGCAGTAGAAATAAGAATTTTGCCACCCCTTGGGGTGACTGGCTAATACAAGAGCCGGGAAATCACATTCCCTCCGGCGTTGGATGGAAACACCACCATAAGGACCAAGAGGTTTGTTTTTGTGAGAGGGGTTGCAGTAAAAGATTTCTAAGAACAATTCTAAGCTGGGGGCATCTGGAGATAGTCCTCACAGAAAACTACGAAGTTACTAATGTTGAGAATGGAATTGGGGGCAACATCTAGTGTGGTGAGGCCATAGTACTTAAAAACTTGGCGGAAAAAAAGAGCCCGGAGGGCGAAGACCTCGGGAAACATGATCAAGTAAAACAACGATTTCACCTTCCTTGGGGTTGGGCGCGTTTCTTCTCCAGGAGCGCGCCAGTGGATCTCACTCTTGGGCGGAAGTTCGCCCCCGGTTCACGTACGTCTACAACGTCGTGTCAGCGGCGCTGGACCTAGTCCAGTTCACCGGAGCGGCTGCCACGGCGGCGCTGGAGCTGGATCCTTTCTTCGTGCTCTTCTTCGCGGCCTTGGGACCTCCAGCCTTCACCTTCTCCTTCCCCGTTGATGCGGAACTGTGGTGGTGCCCAATCTCGAAAGCAGAGATGAGCTAACCCTAGCAATGGAGGTGGGTGCGAGGAGAGGAAGATGCGGAGCGATTGCGGGTGCGATTGAGCTTGGAATCGAGGGCGCAGCACGGATGGATGAATAGATGGTGGTTGCGGAGATTTCTATCGAGGTTTGGGAGCTCGATTTGAGATGCGTTTGCAGCGGCTGCATGAGGAAGGAGACAAACAGACCAAGGAGGAAATGGGAAGTGACCGCACTGTTTACCCTACCCTATACTTATAGGCGCAGTAAAAAGCCCTAGGGGTGTTGCGGTAAAAAAACAAGGAGATAAGGATCTTTGACCAAAGGTCAATGACAAACGGAATGAGACAATCAAGGGATATTATCTGACGAGATCACGATTGAGATAGACTGGAGATTGATTTGCAGTTAGGCTGCAGTTTTCACTAAGTGTTGAGCACGAAACCCAGAGGCGTATGAACCCGGTACGATTGAGCCGGGTTACGATATGGACGCCAAGGAGAGCTGGCCTAACTAAAGAGAAAAGCAATGTAACCCAGAGCTTAAACTTGTTGTATGTTGCTTTTATGTTTCAGGTGGTTAACCCGGCCAGCCAGGATGACAGCTTTAATCAAGAAAACAAAGCTCGAGACTAGAAAAGAGCATGCCAACCTGGAGACCTGGTTAACCTGGGGGCTACTGATGGGGGGATTATAACCCGGTAGGCCCATGAAGAGGGAAGTGTGACCCACCAGGCAGAAGGCTCGGCCAGGACAGCTAACCATCAGCATGGGCCGGGTTATGTCGATGGGCCAGCAAGCTTGTCGGTGACCGGCTAGTAGAGGAAAGCTTCTAGAAGACCCGGAGGGGGTGCGGACTTGGAGGACACGAAGGCAAGAAGACCTAGAGTAGGACTCCGAGTCTGGATAGAACCCGGGTTTACCATGTATAGAGCCAGGAGACCCGGCCATCTATATAAGCGGGCTCCTAGGTCATAGTTAGACAAGTTTGTACGAGCGAGAGAACCAGAGAGATCATCGCTACCAAGCGAACCTTGTAACCCTAATCGAGATCCGGCTCTGTTGTCGTAGTCGGGTTACCGAGATCGAGATCAATAATAGCATAGCAGGAAGTAGGTCTTTATCTCCAATGGAGAGGCCGAACCTGGGTAAATCTCTTGTCCGCGCAGAGCTAAACAAACTCCCAGACACTAGTTTCGCCTTGCCCCACAACTCAAGTTACCCTATGGTAACAAACATCTGCCGTAAAACCCCCACGACAAGCACCATCTAGATGGTTTCCGCGACGACGGACTGCTGCCGCCGGCGGACCAGCTGGCGATGCGTGTGCCCGGAGATGAGGTAACGCCTCAACCAAGGGCTGGCGAGCGTGTTTGCTTTGCCGATTTCTTGACCAGGGGTTTCTCCTTCCCTATCCATGATTTCGTGCGCAGGCTTATGTACGCGTACGGGGTGCAAATGCACGATTTCACCCCGAACGGCATTCTGCACATTTGTTGCTTTTTGTTCTTTGCGAGTGCTTTCTGGGTGTGCACCCGCACTGTGCTCTTTGGAAGCGCATCTTCAATGTGAAGACGAATGCGGGTGCCAGTGGTGTGTACTCCGTTGGCGGGTTTGGGATTTAGACCCGCAGCGACACCACGTATTTCGAGTTGAAGCCAGTCGACTCCGCCCAAGGCTGGCAGAAGAAATGGTTTTATGTCAGCACCGCACAGGAGGGTCTCCCCGACTTTGTGGCAAACAAGCCTTTGCAGAGGTCGCGTGCATGGAAGCACGTGCTGACAAGTGCTGAAAAGCTGGAGGTGGAGCTGCTGGAGAGGGTGGCCAAGCTGTTGAAGACAGCGGGCCAAGAGGTTAGCGGCGTCCACCTTATTGCCACCTTTGTGAGGAGATGCGTGCAGCCGCTGCGCGTCCGAGCGCACCCGATGTGGGAGTTCTAGGGCGCCCACGACCCCACTCAGCTGACAGGTGAGGAGAAGTTGAAGAAGGAGGTCCAGACTCGTGTTCGGGCATTAACCTGCCTCAAGGCTGCAGACCCTTGTAATGTTGATCCCCCAGTTACTCCCTTTGGAGTCGACAACCCATTGCCTGAAGTTAATTTCAGATATGTTGTACCGCCTTCTCTTTTGCGACGAATATCCCTGCATAAAGTAGTCTAAATATGTGCTTGCTTGCAGGGACACCTGACTTTTATCTGCCTTCCTCCCCTACCCGAGAATGGGAAGACTGCGGAGGTGGAGGTTCCAGAGATTGAGTCGGACAATGATGAGACCTCCCTTGCCACCGCAAGCACACCAGTCGATGAAGCAGAGGAGTCCGATGATGGGGAAGAGGAGCAGACACCCCAGCGACGCCGCTTGAACAAGACGACTTCGACAGCTCCCAGCTCACCTCGCAAGGACGCGCTGGCTGAACTTGACGACGATGATTCGGCTCTTCAACACCCGACCCGAGGGAGCCCAGGGAGGTGACTCCACTGCGCATGGCCCCTCCTAAGGTACTTTAGAGTTTGGCACGCATCTGGACTTCGAGAGTCTTCTCAGCGATGATGATGCGAGGTAAGCACGCTTTGCTTTCTTTGGGTCCTGTAGTTTTCAGTGCGTCTGTCTTTTGATTGTCTGATTTTTTGTTGTCCAGTCCGGTGCAGGATGCCCTTCCAAAGGTTGATGCGCCATCGACTATACCTGAGGTGACTCCCGCTTCATCTACTGGTGAAGTGGCACGGGTGGAGCTGCAACCAGCTGTTACCGCCAGTGCACCTCCTAATCCACAAGGGTGCGCGCCTTCTTCCTCGGGTGCTGCACCGCCGGCATTATGATCACGTAAGTGCTTTCTGATACTTCGTATTTTATCGGGTGCGCGACAGCGCTCCCGATGGGAGTAGCCCCCGAGGCTATGCGCAACTATGATAGTTGGGCTCAAGGACATGCACGCTTTGCTGAAGTCTTCTTCTTCTGCAGCCCTTCTTCCGCGCCATGGTGGAGTCAGGTGCGTCATACGTGCAAATGGAACAAGAGCGGGATCAGCTTCGGGCCCAGATGGAGCAATCGGAGCGTAAGCATCTTCTTGCCTTCTACTCCGTTCCTTTGCATTTTTTTTTGAAATCTTGTCATCCAATGTGAAATATGCATTCACCTCAGGGGATCGAAAGTCAGCCCTGGCTCGCGTGCAAGAACTTGAGAAAGAGCTCGAAGCTCAGATGATATTGATCTGCTGCCGCTGTCGGGGCCTCTATGCGTGCCTGGTGGTGTATTGCACCCGCCATTTGTCCGGCTGGCTCTGCTGGTGGAGGAGGAGGAGCTCCGTTTGCGGCTGTTCCTGGAGCCGTTTGTAGGCGCTTTGCGTACTCACTCGCCAGCCTTGTGAATTTTCTGCAATCTTTCACCAGGTGGCTTGAGTGGAGTTTTCCGTCCTGACCCTTGAACATGTGAAATCTGCATTCTTCCTCTATTTCTTCTGTGGCTGTGCGTAGGTCTCGCGAGTCGTCGCTGACTTTCTGCCATTCCCGCTTGCGGTACCCGTCCACGCTGTCCAAAGTCGCGACTGTCCCTGTGGTCGTCCTGTCGACTTCTGCTGCGGCCTCAGTCGTCGCGTGCATCGACGTACCCAGCCGCCACCAGTTCGACACCGTCTGCGTGATCATAGTGGTGGGACTTGCGCTCGCGCCTCCTGTCGTTGCCGCGACTATCTCTTCGGCTACAGTTGCTGTTGTCGTTGTTGCCGCGTGGTGACCCGTGGTGCTCGTCTCGCACCGAGTCTTCGCCATCCGCCCACTCGTTGGCTACTTTCATGAGCTGAGCAATGGATTTTGGCTTTTCTCGTCCGAGTGCTTCTCGGAGGTCATGCCTGGCGACGCCGCGAGTGAATGCATCGATTGCTCTGTCTTCTGATATTACCCCTATAGAGTTGCGCATGGTGGTCCATCGTCGGATGTACTCCCGCAGCGGCTCATCCATCGCTGTTTGCATGCTCGCAGCTCTTCGAATGTTGCGGGTCGCTCGCATGTTGCGAGAAAGTGCTTGACAAAGTCCTCCCGGAAGTGAACCCATGAGTCGTATGAGCTTTGGGGTAAACTCTTTAGCCAGTCTCGAGCTGTCCCCACCATCATCAGCTGGATGTACTGCATTGATGTTGTTGTTGTGCCCCGTTGACAGGAGACTGGTATCTTGTAGTCCTCCAGCCAGGATGACGGCTCCTGACGGCCGTCGAACTTGGGTGTTTCAGATGTTAATCTGAACCCTTTGGGCATCCTGGTCTCGCGGATACGTCGAGTGAAGCATGGAGCTCCACAGGGCTCAAACTCGCCCTCGGAGTATGAGTCACTGCTAGGGGAGCGAGTGGGTCTCGTGGCTCGGCTTTTGTTGACTCTGCGCTGAGTTATGACGTTGTGGTCGTCCTCGCCTTCCCTGAGGTGGCGAGTGCTCGGCTGCCCTCGATCCCATCCGGAGCGGTCTTCGTCGCGGCGCCGGTGTCCCCGGTCCCTGTCTTCGCGGGTCGTGCGGTCGCGATCGTCGCGGCTCCATTGTTCTCTTCGCGGGCTAGCCACGCGGCGGCTTTTGCTTCCTTCGGGTGGTGGGTTTACCGCATCCACCTCAGCTTCCGGGATTAGAGCTGCGCCTGCCAGGTTGAGCGATTTTATCTATTGACGATGCAGGGCTGCATTGGGGTCATCTTCTGGAGACTGAGTTGCCCGCAACTATGTGGCCACCGAGATCAGGGTTCCTGTGGCTGTTTTGGGGATAGGGATCCCTTCTTCGTCGTGCGTCATGAAGGAGAGGCCCAAGTTGTGGGTTAGTTCCACTCTCTCAGCTTCCCGGATGCGGAACGTTCTATTTCGGCGCCTCGGGTCCGTATGTCCCGAGGATTGGACGGATAGCGCTGCCCTTCACGCACTCGACGCGCTAGATTGCCTCCTGCGCTCATCGAGTGTTGCTTGATAGTTCTTCAGCCGCTGGCTCTCCTGCCAGAGAAGGTACCGGTGAGCCGCGATCTCTTCGCGAGTCAAATCTTCGGGCATCATGATGCACTCTTGGATGGCCTTTTGTGCTTTGGCCGCCATCTCCTCCGTGATAGTGATCGTTGTTTTCCCGTCCGGCATAGTCACCGTCATGGGATATGTTGGTGCGTTACGGCGAGCGGCGGCCTCGGATGTTTCGGGATTTCTCCCATCGTTCTCGATGACCACGCAGACCTAGAAGGGGATGGCGCGCGAGTATTGGCTTCTGTCGTCGTTGCCGTAGTTGTTGGTGAAGATGTCAGAGTCGATGTCGCTGCCGGCCAGCATGCGCGGCTCGTTGCTGTCATCACGGTAGGCGGACTCGACCTCGTCTTCGACTGCGTTTGACAAGTCGAGGGGTGCTGATGCCGAGCTTGGTGTACCAGTCGATGAAGACGTGATTCCCACATCCGAAGAAAGCACGAAATTCGCGGTTGATGGAGACGCGGGTGATGAAGGCGCGATCGATGGTGTTGTCGATGAAGGCGTAGCCGACGCGGTTGGTGACGAAGCAGTCGATGGAGATGCAGGTGCGATCGCCGCGGTTGACGCGAGTCCGTCAAGTTATGTGTTCCCCACCGACTAACATGAAAGTTGAAGCTACCGAAGATCAGATCTGCACCTGAGTGGAGGTTCACGAACGTCGGGCGAGAGGCCGGCGAGTGTGGGTCGAATCCGAAGGAGCCGAAGTAGATCGGTTTCTGGATCACCGGCGAGCTGCCGTTTGTCGATGAAGATGAAGCCGGCGAAACCGTAGATCCAGCGCTAGTCCTTCCCACAGACGGCGCCAATTGACGTGGGGGTAGCACGGCAAATCCCATGGTTTGGTACCTAGGGTTGAGATAGGGGAGAGAGATTTGGTAGCGCTGGTAGTATCGACGGCTGACAAGCGAGGATTTACCCAGGTTCAGGCCCCCGGAGGGTAACACCCTACTTCCTGCTTGTCTGGTATTGATGTATGAGGTGTACAATGGAGTGATGCATGTAAAATGCATGCATGAACTTTGCATTGTATTACTTATATTTCAATCATATTTGCATCATATAAGGGTTATATCATTGTTTTATATTAATTTTGGGAATATTTCATAGTTTCCCTATTTTTCTGGAATTAACCCTGCACAGGCAGAAAACCCTATTTTCTATATTTTGATGTTTCAGGGACCCAAACGACGTCCAAATGACCTGGAAATTTACGAGCATCAGTTTTTGGAAGGAACGAAGCGTGGGAGCGAAGGAAGCGAACAAACGGAGGCCCGAGGGCCAAGATAGGGTGGCCCACGCGGCCAGATTCCTTGGCCGCGTGGGACCCACCATCTTGGGCCTCGAGGCTACGTTGTCGTCGATCTTTTTTCCCGAGCCTCCGTCTTGACCTAAAAACGACTATAAAAATAGTCCCGACGCCCTTCGGAAAGGAGCGCCGCAGAAACACAGAAACCACGAAACAGAGACCTGGAGTTGCAGATTGGAGGGGGAAAACTCCGGCGGGGCGCTGCCGGCGTGGTCTCCATCTTCTCCAACGACTTCTCCACCGTCTCCATGATGAAGGGGGAGTAGTCCACCCCCTGGACTTTGGGTTTGTGGTGGTAACTTGATCCAATCTCTCTATGTATGATCATTGTTGAAGTCCATATGATGTGCCTTGCATGATTATGGAACTATCTTTGTAATTCCTATGGTGGATATTGTGGTGTGATATGATATTATGTTATGCATTTACCGTCATGTTGGGATTTTATGGTTGTCATACTTTGGAATACATCTATGTTACATGCAATGGATTTATCTATTCTTAATGCCTTGTTTATCCGCGCTAACGGGGTGGTTGACAACCATCTCGGTGGGTAGATGAGAGGGATGTGGATGCACGTACATTAATAAATCATTGCACTAGTTCTTAGAATATGTTTCCTTTAAGAGTATGATGTATGTGGGTAGAGAGTGGCCTAGTGACAGAAGGCATAGGCATTAAGTGACAGTAATGTCGCCCAACATTCTTTATCTGGGGGTAAAAAGGAAGAAGTATGATGTGGGAGTGACAACAAACCACGCTAGCCTTACGAGGGTGACCCTAGCAACACAAATGATTATTTTCTTTCAACTATGTGTCTTAGCACATGTAGCCGTCATAGAAGTTACCATTAAAGCATGACAATTGTGTGTACTTTTTATCTATAACATGATAATCACCATAGATGGGAGAGAGGATTAAGTGAACCCATGAACCCATGTCCATTGTTCCTATAAGAGAAAACCTTTGTCTTGTCTCTTGCATTGAAGAGGATTGGGACACTTTTACATTCTTGTTTTTTACATTAAACTTCCATCCATTAAATCAACCATCTTGTTCTTTAAACTTGTTTAGTGCATAATCAACTAAAACTTGTGACACTTTAGTTGTAGGGAATAGATAACTTTTCCTTCTTGCTCCTGCGGATCGATACCCTACTTCCACATTGAGAGGTGCTACAGTGATCCCCTGCTCTTGGGGGTTATCAAGTACTTTTCTGGCGCCGTTGCCGGGGAGCGTACGCTTAAGTTTCTATTCTTGTGTGCACTAAACTTTAAATTTATTTTTGTTATATCTTGCAATCATTTAAGCTTGGGGAGGATACTATGTCTCCCATTTACGATTATTACAATGATGAATATGATATTTTCAGTCCACCTACTATTGAGGATAAAGTTTATTATGATTATGATATGCCTCCTATATATGATGATTATGAATGTTTTACTCCCATTATTACTAAGAAGGATTTTACTTATGTGGAGAGTACTAATACTTTTATGCTTGAAGCTCATGAGAGACATGCTTTATGTGATAGTTATATTGTTGAATTTATTCATGATGCTACTGAAAGTTATTATGAGAGAGGAAAACATGGTTCTAAACATTTCAACATTATTACGTTTCCTCTCTTTAAGTTGAAAGTCTTGAAATTGCTCTTGTTGTATCTTCCTATGCTACTTGCTTTGTGTTTCAATGATTTATTTTCTTACAAGATCCCAATGCATAGGAAGTGGGTTAGACTCAAAATGTTTCATATTTTTCTCTTGATGCTCTCTTTTGCATTTCAATTCTTGTTCCTATGTGAGCATCATTAAAACTATCATGGCTGTCCAGAAAACAGATTCCTAAGCTTCACTGCGAAAAATGTTAAAAATCACAGAAAGGAATTTTGACCTGAAATTTTACGACAGCAATCTTCAGTTATTAATACACATTTCATTAGTTCAAAATTTTCTGATTTGAGCAACGTAAGTGCCTCTGAAAATTCACTCTTTACGGGCTGTCCAGTTTTTGACAGATTCTGTCTTTATTTTGCATTACTCTCATTACTTGTGTTTTGTGTAGTTCTATTGATCAAAGAGCAATGCACAACCATAGTAACAGTAGCTAATGTTTAGAATCAACTCATGACTTTGTCCTATGAGGATTTAATTTATGGAGACACTAACCCCTCTAATCAAGTTTTATGTTGAGTTTTGTGTAAAGAGAATTTTTCAAATGGAAGAGTTGAGGTGATGAACAAAGATCAAGAGGGACAACCACTCAAGCTTGGGGATGTTACCCCTAGACTCACCCAACATATATCAAATAAGTACAAGAATTCAAGCTTGGGGATGCCAAGCCACCTCACTCCAACCATCTTGATAACAAGTAAGTAAGCCTAGCTATATGGCTATAAAGAAAGCGCTTTACGGGAGGCAACCCGGTTGTTTTTATTTTTTGATTTTCTTTGTGTCCTCTTGCTGTAACAAGAGACTTAGTTTTTAGTTTAGTTTCTAGAATTTTTAATAAAGTGCCAAGTTTTACCCATTTTGGCTTGAAAAAGTTGCTTATTGTATTCGGAGATTTTATTCCAGCACGAGTCTGTGCACGGTATGATTTTTATTCCTATTCTGTAACTCCGAATGAGCTGCAATTTGAACTGTAGTTGCAACTTTTCATCCTCTGTATGCATGAATTGTTTCAGATTTTTTCGACATATTAAGTAGGGTAGAAAAATGCGTTTTGCTGCTGCTGTTTTTCTGGACAGATTCTGTCCCATTTTGTTTGATGCATTCTTTGAACTTTTAACTTGAATCTTTTTGATCCAATTGAGTTTATAAGTAGGCATACAACATTATACACTTTCTGGACATTCATATGAATTTTTGTTAAGGATTATATGCAGCAAGCAATTCATTTGTCTATCACTACTAATGTCACCCCACAGAAAAGAAATGGGAGAAACGGTGTTTTGAAGTTTTTTCACAGGGATTAGAGGAGATGCACCAAGAGCTATCCAAGGATGGTGAAGACCATAAGCTTGGGGATGTGAAGACAACCCCACTGGACCAACACACTCTCGGTTTGCACACGTCTAACTTCTGTTTTTCGATCAATGCACTTTATCGCATAAACTTGGAGCGTCTTTTATTTTTTTTATTTCGGTTTGTTTGTTTGTCTTGAGACCACCACTATCATTTATATATGAGAAGCTACTGGAAATTTGGGTTGAATTAAGTTGGATGCTATTAAAAAGATTGGGAAAGGGATGTTTGAGTTGATTCAAAAAGATACATATAGTTGCATGATTCATGTGCTTTTTAATGAATATTAATTTGCAAGTGTTTTATCAAGAGCTATCTTTTATTCATGTTTTGATGCTGAATGTTACTTTACTTTGTTTAACATGGATTGTTAGTTCTATGGACACTTTGCATGCATTTAGACGGTCAACTTTCTCCCTCTTGCTAGCCCAAAAACTCCAACAAGCAAAAACTTGTTTTCCAACACCTTCAACCAAAGTTTTTCCAGTGAGTCCACCATATCTACCTATTAGCTTTATGCTATTCCAAGTATGTTTATCATGTTATATTGTATTATCTATGTTTCCGAATTAAAATGCTTATGTTATTGATTGTTATGGGAGAAGTTGGTTAAAAAGCTCTCACGAACTTGATGCACACTTTACTTTTATTCTGCACTTAATAAACATGAACCATTGTGATTAAAATTATGAAGTTGTGTGCTTGACAAGAGTCTTGGTTGGGAGTTAGCCCATATGTGCTGTCACATGGCAAGCTTTCAACGTGCTCTTAATTATATTTAGTTGATATCATGCACTTTTGTCTATGGATGCCTAACATTGTGTGAAATAAAGGTGGAAACTTGGCAAGTTTAAGAGTAAGTATAAATGGCTAGAGAGACGCCTGGGCCGCTAACATAAGCCATGCATCATTCATGGTGGAAGTTTACTTACATGCCATAGTGGACCTTCAGTGAAGCACTTCACAATAAAAAGCTATACCCATAGTAAATAAAAGAATGCTGAGATTGTCCATTTTGTTTGTTTGTCTTGTCATTTTGACATGAGGCTTGTTCCATGTCCTGAGACAAGAGGTACCCCAGTTGACGCTCTTGATGACGCTTTTATTACTTGCAATGACTTTAAAACTTGAACTTGCTTTGTGACCCGAGTTGAGTAGCCAGTTGGGGAGGCTTTTGTATTCACGGGGCATGAGGCATCCAACCCTTACTTTGTCAAGCACATTACTCATATTTGCTTTCACTTTCAACTTAACCATTCAAGATGCTATGATAGGGGTAATGAGAGCTTGACACCAATGAATACCACATTGCAATCATTAACTTAAGTAGAAGCATTTGGAAGCTAGATGAGACTTTTGCATGTTTTACCTCTACTTATTTATCTATCTTTCCAAAGTGTCCACCTTTTATATTCAGATTTCATAAGAGTACTCTATGACCATTATAGGATGTTTTTACTTTTCATTATGCATACATTTGGTCCATAGTACTTTCTTCTATGTTACACTTTGTGAATTATCATTGAACATCCTTACATTGAATATTTGATATCACTTTATAATCCATCTTGTATATTGCTACTCCTTTGAAGAATGAATCATTTGACTCTATGTAGCAATAGTAATCATCCTTGATATCCATTGATAGTATTAAAATGCAAAGTCCATGTTAGTTTTATCACCTTCATACTCGAGGACGAGTATAGGTTAAGCTTGGGGATGTTGATGCATGTAAAATGCATACATGAACTTTGCATTGTATTACTTATATTTCAATCATATTTGCATCATATAAGGGTTATATCATTGTTTTATATTGATTTTGGGAATATTTCATAGTTTCCCTATTTTTCTGGAATTAACCCTGCACAGGCAGAAAACCCTATTTTCTATATTTTGATGTTTCAGGGACCCAAACGACGTCCAAATGACCTGGAAATTTACGAGCATCAGTTTTTGGAAGGAACGAAGCGTGGGAGCGAAGGAAGCGAACAAACGGAGGCCCGAGGGCCAAGATAGGGTGGCCCACGCGGCCAGATTCCTTGGCCGCGTGGGACCCACCATCTTGGGCCTCGAGGCTCCGTTGCGTCGATCTTTTTTCCCGAGCCTCCGTCTTGACCTAAAAACGACTATAAAAATAGTCCCCGACGCCCTTCGGAAAGGAGCGCCGCAGAAACACAGAAACCACGAAACAGAGACCTGGAGTTGCAGATTGGAGGGGGAAAACTCCGGCGGGGCGCTGCCGGGTGGTCTCCATCTTCTCCAACGACTTCTCCACCGTCTCCATGATGAAGGGGGAGTAGTCCACCCCCTGGACTTTGGGTTTGTGGTGGTAACTTGATCCAATCTCTCTATGTATGATCATTGTTGAAGTCCATATGATGTGCCTTGCATGATTATGGAACTATCTTTGTAATTCCTATGGTGGATATTGTGGTGTGATATGATATTATGTTATGCATTTACCGTCATGTTGGGATTTTATGGCTTGTCATACTTTGGAATACATCTATGTTACATGCAATGGATTTATCTATTCTTAATGCCTTGTTTATCCGCGCTAACGGGGTGGTTGACAACCATCTCGGTGGGTAGATGAGAGGGATGTGGATGCACGTACATTAATAAATCATTGCACTAGTTCTTAGAATATGTCTTCCTTTAAGAGTATGATGTATGTGGGTAGAGAGTGGCCTAGTGACAGAAGGCATAGGCATTAAGTGACAGTAATGTCGCCCAACATTATTTATCTGGGGGTAAAAAGGAAGAAGTATGATGTGGGAGTGACAACAAACCACGCTAGCCTTACGAGGGTGACCCTAGCAACACAAATGATTATTTTCTTTCAACTATGTGTCTTAGGACATGTAGCCGTCATAGAAGTTACCATTAAAGCATGACAATTGTGTGTACTTTTTATCTATAACATGATAATCACCATAGATGGGAGAGAGAGGATTAAGTGAACCCATGAACCCATGTCCATTGTTCCTATAAGAGAAAACCTTTGTCTTGTTCTCTTGCATTGAAGAGGATTGACACTTTTACATTCTTGTTTTGTTACATTAAACTTCCATCCATTAAATCAACCATCTTGTTCTTTAAACTTGTTTAGTGCATAATCAACTAAAACTTGTGACACTTTAGTTGTAGGGAATAGATAACTTTTCCTTCTTGCTCCTGCGGATCGATACCCTACTTCCACATTGAGAGGTGCTACAGTGATCCCCTGCTCTTGGGGGTTATCATGGAGCTACAATGGCGTCCCGGCGAGATGTCGATCTCGCTAGGGTTTTGGCGGTATGAGTATTGCGTTGCGTGCCCTAGATCGGTGGCCCTCCCAGCCTTTATATAGGAGGCTGGGTCTCGGGAGTTCGCATCCGATCAGGTTTACATGTAAGGTAGGTCTCTACCGACCTAAACTTCGGTTGTCTTGGAGCGTACTTCTCCTTGCTGGGCCCCCTTCGCGGGCCTTGGTCGTGGTCCTCTAGCAGGCTTGCTGCTGGGCCTTAGCTTATACGTGCAACAGGTGTCCTCATAGTGGGGCACCCGAAGGGTAGGTCCACATCACTCTCCCTCTCGAAACCCTCATCTCGTTCCTCTCCTCTCAAGTGACGGCGGCGGCAAGATCTCTCTGGAGGACGGCAGCATCGGCTCGCGTCCTCACGCTCTAGTTACACGCCCCCTTGCCTCCCTCCTCTTGCTGTTCGCGCGGCGCCGGTAGACATGGCGAGCATGGGGTGAACCGGAGGTTGGAGGAAGAGGGGGAAGGCTAGCCGTGGCAGAGGACGGACGTAACGACGATTGCAGGCATGACCACTTCAATGATTTTTCCTCTCTGCCCTATCCAATCTGATGGTGAGATACGAGAAGGTTATCTCACCAAATAGATGAGAAGGTTATTGAACCCACTTTGCATGTGTCATCCATCATCCAAACTGTTCCAGTCCCTCAAACCAAATAAAGAAATGGGATCATCCACTCAAAACAACCAAACACTCAAACGTTGATCATCCCACCCACAAAACAAGGATGGATCCATCCATCCCTAGCGAATCTGGAACCAAACACACGCTTGCATGTCCAATGGGGTGGTGGAGAGTTGGGGAATAAATAAGCTGTCAATGACTAGTGGGGGTCACATGCAAAATTCCTTTTTACAGGTTGAGTTTTACCTAGTTTTCATGTTGCCTACGGAGTCTCTAAAACATTATGGAGGGCGCCCTAAATCGATTTAGGAGACTTGCATTTTGGCGACTCTGCTAGAGTTGCTCTTAGGTATTGTAGATGTAATATGATTTCCTATATATAAACTTGGTTAAACTTTACATATTTTGACTTAGCACAAATGATATGAACTATATTTTGATAGTGGTGGATAGTGATTTATCTGGTAATATCTACACCAGCACTTTTGCTTATATGGTAATAGAAATATTAAAAGTAACCTCCCAACAATTAATGCTTGGTTCAATAGAATTGTGTTGAATAAGCTACAAAAATGGTAGACATGGCAAGAACATCCTTACAATTGAAAAGAAAAGAAATAATCGATTCCTTGTTCAGAAAATATAGTCCCATCATCGTTGAAAGACGACAAGAAGACATGTTGTTCAATTACAAAAAAATAACCAGTTCCTTATATATGAAAAGGTTCTCTCTTAATTAATCAAGAAAAGACAAAAAACTATTTTTTTCCTCTCTAATGCAATCCAACAAATATCCGCGTAGCACCCAAGAAAGGTGATGTTATGTCTTTTTGGATATTCTGAAAAAAAAACATTTTTGTTTTATAGAAGAAACGAAACATTACTCTTTTCAAAAAAAAATACAACATTGTTGTCTTTTGAGAAAAACAAAACATTGTTTACAGATACAATTATTTGGGTTGTCTATCACAAGTTATCCAATTTTTATTTAAATCACTTCTATCAGCCTTTGAACAAAATTGTAGCCATTAAAATAAAGTGATAAATATCTCATGTAACCTCGTAAAAGAAAAGAAAAAAGAAACTGCAGGTTTTAGTCATCAGATCTGGCAGAGACCATTTGATATTTTGCTGTACGTCTTCTTCCTGCAGATATTGTCACCGGTAGTAAATGTAAATGTTTTCTTATCCGCCATTCAAACATAAACTTACTACTCCTACTAAAGATTTTCGTTTGTACACACGGTAGGCTAATAGTACCTCTCGTGCGCCGACAGGTCTCCCCAAATAAAATTTTGCCGTATCACAAAATTCAAGAGACATACGATCAATATAGACCAAAATTAAATAAACAAAATGTCGAAAAAGGAACATGACAGGAAAGAGAGCCAGAGAGGCATCCATGGAGAAGAAAAAAGTCTTCTTCCTCCTGGAGCGTTATATAAACCCCCTCATTCCCCAGCCCAAAACCACACCACCACCACCACCACCACCACCTCTACGAAACAGCCAGATCCAGGGCGCGAGATCCCGAGATCTAGGTAGCGGCAGCAATGGCGGGGACGGTGACTGTCCCTGGCTCGTCGGTGCCCTCGACGCCGCTGCTCAAGGACGAGCTGGACATCGTGATCCCGACGATCCGCAACCTCGACTTCCTCGAGATGTGGCGCCCCTTCTTCCAGCCGTACCACCTCATCATCGTGCAGGACGGCGACCCCAGCAAGGTCATCAACGTGCCTGAGGGCTTCGACTACGAGCTCTACAACCGCAACGACATCAACCGCATCCTCGGCCCCAAGGCATCATGCATCTCCTTCAAGGACTCCGCGTGCCGCTGCTTCGGCTACATGGTCTCCAAGAAGAAGTACGTCTTCACCATCGACGACGACTGCTTCGTAAGTTCCTTCTTTTCCAGCTCTCGTGCTACTATGGTATTACTAGCAATTGTTCGCATTCTGCGCGGATCTGTGTGCAAGGTGGGATATTGGGCACGGATCTGGGTCGCGTTTGTTCTAATTTGACCAGATCTGTCATGATCAGATCTGGATCTAGTAGTAACGCGCGCGATCAGTCACTTCGACCATGAGATCCAAAACATATTTCGGTAGGAGATAGCTGATTCTGGTGAACGAGCAAGTAGCCTCAGCCTTGCTTGCACTGCCTAGTCAATGGCATAAAGGTGACATTTTGGCATTGGTCTCTGTGATCAGACTACAATTATTTTTTCCGTCTCATGCATGTGGTAGGTAGTTCGTTTGTTAGGATTTTTCAGTTGTCTTTTCCATTTAGTAGAAGTCTTTTTTTTATGGGATCCGTCTTGGAGCACGAGCTGGCAGATTCAGTTTCTCATGTATTAAACAAACAAAACGCATTCGTATGCTTTGGTGTCACTAGATCTGGGATCTTTGTTTCAGTTCTCTGTCTACTAGTAAGATCCTGTGATTCACATGAAGATGATAAAAATTTCTCAAGTTTACATTGAACATGATCAATTTCGGGTTTACCTTGTGAGATCCGCACCCAAATAATATTTTTACTAGTCAACCACTAGATCATGCATTTGCAGTTCAACCAATAGCAGCAATGTCTAGTAATGCACTCAAATGGGGCTAACTGTCGAATTCGTCAAAGTAATGGTTCATCTGTTGCTTCCAACTGAATTTATATGCTCCTCTTTGGAAATAGGTTGCCAAGGATCCATCTGGCAAGGACATCAATGCTCTCGAGCAGCACATCAAGAACCTCCTCAGCCCGTCCACCCCGTTTTTCTTCAACACCTTGTACGACCCCTACCGTGAAGGCGCGGACTTTGTCCGTGGATACCCCTTCAGCCTTAGGGAGGGTGCCCCCACTGCTGTTTCCCATGGCCTGTGGCTGAACATCCCTGACTACGATGCACCCACACAGATGGTCAAGCCTCGTGAGAGGAACAGCAGGTACTGCATTTTGTTCACAATGCTAATCTGCTATACACCAATAATTCTGTTGCATCAGGAATTTGTTGTTGATCTCTTTTACTTTGTTTAGGTATGTTGATGCTGTCCTGACTATTCCCAAGGGGACACTATTCCCCATGTGTGGGATGAACCTTGCCTTTGACCGTCAGCTCATCGGCCCTGCAATGTACTTTGGCCTCATGGGTGACGGCCAGCCCATTGGTCGCTACGACGACATGTGGGCTGGATGGTGTGTGAAGGTGTGTTTCTTACTACCTAGTGTCATTACAACTGAATTACTGCTTCTCTTATCAGCTTTCTGAAATTGAAACTTATCCAAATTGCATAAACTTCAGGTCATCTGCGACCACTTGAGCCTGGGAGTAAAGACTGGCCTGCCATACCTGTGGCACAGCAAGGCTAGCAACCCCTTTGTGAACCTGAAGAAGGAGTACAAGGGCATCTTCTGGCAGGAGGACATCATCCCCTTCTTCCAGAGCGCCACCCTCTCCAAGGAGTGTGACACAGTCCAGAAGTGCTACATCTCTCTCTCCGAGCAGGTCAGGGAGAAGCTTGGCAAGATTGACCCTTACTTCTTGAAGCTTGCTGATGCCATGGTCACCTGGATTGAGGCCTGGGATGAGCTGAACCCATCTGCTGATGCTGCTACTGAGAATGGGAAGGCAGCCAAGTAGGTTGGTCGGCCCACTTTGGAATTGAAGAGTGTATGGTTGGGGCTTACGCCCCCTAGATATAGCTCTTTTTGAGAAGGAAGAGATACTGAAGCAGCTTTATAATTCTTTGTTGTTATGCCGGTGGTTCTTTTGTAGCTGGAAGGATTTGTTATCATTTACATAATTCAAGACAATAATATTTTATCGTGTAATTTTGAGAAATCAAGCACCCTTGGTTGTTATAGTGAGTTATTCCGGTTGAATATGCATCACCATTTTATTCTTTGTCTGTTCAGTTTTTTTGAATTTTAATTTTAATGTTTAGGTGCTGGGTGTCGGGTGACTTCGCCTTCGCCGAACCGCTCTGACTAGGCAAAGAATTATATAATGCAGCAAAACAAAAAAGTTCAAAATGTCAAAATTGCATTTTGGAGAAACATCAATGCGAATCCTGATATCTATTTTTAAATTCAAACGATTTAAAAAATACGGATATATACATGTCTAGTACGTACATACCAAATTTTCACCAACACGGTTTTTCCTTTGTGATCTACACACCCAAAAAAAAGGAGCAATAGCTTTTTGGGGCCTTTGAGTTTTGAGAGCCACATGTTTGTCTTTTATGCGTTTTACGGATCACACATCTGTTATCTATGAGAAGGATGATAACTGAATGACTCCTCGGGTGAAACCGTAGCCGCCGTCCCAACCTCCCCCCGCCGCTAGAGGGAGCCGATCGACAAAGCCATGGTTGGGCGGCAGTCGTCGGGCTTTTTCGCGGCGGGGGATCTCAGCCTAAGCTTAGACTCCGGGGCGACTGCCTCATTACGTGGTGGCTAGGTGGACGCGGCTTGGACTACGAAGGTTGCCTCGTTAGGTGGTGGGTGGGCGGATGCGGCTACGAGCGCAGACATCGTGAGCCCGACGGAAGTGTCGAGGTTGTCGAGACTTGGTTCTTTGGGGGCATAGGGCTTACACTTTGGGGATGTGAAGACTGTCGAGGAGTGGTGCTGCGTGAGAGCATGGTTGCCGTCTAGCGGCGGTGATTTTGGCCATGTCTGCTAGATGTGACATTAGCCGATGGTAGCGCAGGAATTTGGCGCCTGGGGCGGCGTCCCTGGATTTTTGACGGCACTGGAAGAAATTAATGGGATGTGAAAAATCGTTCGTGTATGTGCTCCGAGATTCTCCTCTCCTTCTCTCTCTAAATGCTTCTTTTTCCGTCCCCCTATGGTTCCAGTGGAACCTTGCATTTTTTTTATGTAAACTACTTTCTTCATTAATATATTTCACTATACATATTTCGTAATGCCCTAAACAAAAATAATAACAGAGCCAGGTATTAAGGATTTGGGTTTTGCTATTCTTCTACAGATCAAATACGTAGGCATCTTATACATGGAAATAGAGGGTTTGGATAGACAGATTTAAGTTAATTTGCATAGTAAATAAATATCTTTGATCACTATCTTGCTTCTGGAAACTAACATTGAACTGACTAATTCTGTTACAGAACAACAAAAATAATTATGAGGCCAAAGTTTTTAAGAGCAAGATAACAATCCAAGATAGGATCAAACTAAGTATGACTCAAGTTTTGAAACTATAACTAGAAGTAAGAAATGTGCACCTTTATTTGGTACTCTGGGCATTGACTGACTGCTTGAAGGAGGCATGGCGTTATACTTCTCGCAATCCAGCGCGCTGCCGCAACCATTCCACAGTGTGCATACCCTAAGACTAACTTGCTGACGCCACCTTCATCTAATAATGAGTGGTGAAATGGTAATACAGCACCACTAGCAGCAGTCAATGTGTCTTTCATGCTATGAGTGCCTCGAATCAAAACAAGAAATGATTTGGTGCACTCATCACGTAGAATTGTATGAGCGGGCTTTAAAATCTGTAAGAGTAGGAACTAGTTAGGAATTGAGAAATATACCAAGCAATTATGTTCCTGTAACAGACTCTTCCTATAACCAGTGGAAACTAATCACGTCTTAATAAATGGAGAGAACAACAAAATACTACCAATACTTACTCACCCCCGCCTTAGGTTCCTCAATGAAAACATCCTCTTGGGAAAATCCAGCTAACTCCAAGAACACTGGGAATGACTTCTTAGAGAAAAGAAAGCACAAGTCAATTAAACGACGCGGTGGCCGGATCTTCGATTTGGTGATGGTCGTTGGCACTATGGGATGTCCTGTTCTCTGACTGTGGAGTTTCGAGGCAGCGACGGTATGGGACACCCTACACTTCGAGATCGGGTTCAATTCGACTCAGCATTATCGACGAGGTGTCAAGTCATGTTTGGCCGACTGTGGGTATGCACCACGTCTCATATTGTGGCGGCAAGTCATGCATGATCCTGATAGGTGTTACACACGACGTCTTCTCCACGGTGTCAAGTCATGCTTGTTGCTGCTCGATCGTGCTACAGTGGTTGGAGGCGTGGCAATATGTGATATCACCGACTTCCAGTTTCTCCTCCAGCGGCATCCGGTTAACGAGGAGTTGTTCGCCCGATGAGTGATGATGGTAGAAGCGTAGCTTGATGTTGGACTCGTCATCGTCGGCGCACGTGCGGTGATTCTTTTTTGAAGGCTTTTCGTCGGAGTTGTGTATTTTCTATTTCCTTATGTCTTTACCATAGCGTTACTCGTAGCCTGGTGGAGGAATTGTCAACGCATGAGACCTCGGGCTTGTTTCTTTTTTATCATTTTTGTTTTTTACGTTTGTGGGGCTTGCCTAACCTTTTATATTATAGAGTGAACTCCACTTTTAACGCACAATTATGCATTTGTGACACATATTACCCCATTTAGTGATATGTGAGTAAGGTATGGTACTGTACCAAGCAAGCAAAACCTTCGTATCATTCCGACACATTGTGTGCTTTCTCCCTTATTCACATGTTATAGCGAGTACTCGATGCCTATTTTATGCATAGCTTGTTTACTGTCGCCAGATATGCCTTTACCTTCCATTCCTAGTATCTTATGTTCTTTGCTTGTCGTTGCCATGTTTAGCGTTGCTTGTCGTAGTATGCATACTTAGGTTGTTGCTCGAGACATGTTATGTCTATCCATGGAAGCTTAATTATGGGTAGTTGTTAACCTGGCTCTAGCTCTCTGATACATTCTTGTTAATTGTTATGCTATGAAATGAAATGTGTTGGTAAGCTATGAAGGCAAAGGTGGGAGGCCATGCATGGTAAAGGCATAGGTGGTCTTGTTCCGAAAATACCATCAAACAAGTATCATCGCTCCCTTCTGAAGCGCTACGGACGGGACGAAATCCGGCAGCTAGTTGCTGGCTCTGAATAACCAGCCCAGTAAGAAGCTAATTCTTCCATAACATAACGGGGCAGGGTTGCGCGCGAGCCGAGTGACAGTAGGTGCACAAGAGTACTTCGCGCCAGCCACAACCTTCTCTTTTTTATAGGTTCTACGGACCGATGCCTCCTGCTTCATCTACCACTTCCGTTAGTTGACCGTTAAATCTCATATGGAAAGACTATTATGTCCTTTGTTGTATAGTATTGAGATTTTGATTAAATTAAAACAACATATTACTGAAAATATTACTGAAAATCGCGTATGCAATCTTCTCACGTATACAATCACTAAAAAATCTACTGTATTAATTAGCTGCGGCAGGTGCTATGATTTTTGCTGGACCGGGTCAAGGATTCATGCTAGATGGTAAACAACATATTCTTAGTAGGAAAACGCTTGAAATCATCCGACCGATCGGCGCGCTCGCGTCGGTCGTTTCCGGAGCGCGCGTCAGCGCTCGCTATTTCCAGCCTTTTCTGCTTTTGCATGAGAGTGGTCCATGCACATGCATGCAAGCCACTGCGCTGTTGTTACTTTGCCAGGTTGTGCACGGGGCCTAATTGTGTGCTGCTAAGTGCTAACTACCGAAATGGTGTGCCCCCTAACTACAGCAATGACTCCATACCTATACACGGCTAGCCAGCAGCCACCAAGTAGTTCGCTCTTTTTTTTGTTTGCTGCTCGTCGTGGTGTTTGCTGGTTTGCCATGTCGTCGCTCCAGTATGCCGGGGATCGTCTTGATTAAGCTGGCACCTATTCGATTTGAAGACCGAGCCCTCTGAGTCTATAACCATGGCACAATCTGATGCTTCCTGACGGTTGTGAACTATCACAATCTTGAGGCGGACCATGGAGCAGTGGGAATGATCTCAAGGTCGCCAGATCTAGCGCTCGCGGGTCTTCGGGGAGCCGTGTTTTTGGTCAGCGATGCTGAATTGGCGAGTTCGGACCCGCCATGGATAATGGTTTGATGTTACTGATCTATGATGTTGCATAAGTTCGTCTGATATGTTTCGAACGCACACACCAAATGTTGTGAAATCACATGCCATATGTTGCAAGGTTTTATGGACATCCGCATCAATTGTATATTTCCCAATTTTTTATGTTGCATATGAGCATCCAAATTGTAACAAACTCGTATACATTATGTTGAAAAATCAAACGCAAGATGTTGCAAAATTTTCTAACCGTTTTGCAGTTTTGCTACATGTTTGTGTTTTCCCTCGATTTTTCGATGATGTTTACGTGTCTCCAATTTGTAACGAACTCGCACGTCTTTGGCTGCGAAACCTCACGCACTCGTATACATGCAGTTTTGCTACATGTCTGTTGCTTGATGGACTAGCTCAACCAAGGTGGCATATGGTTGGAATTCCACAATCTTCTTGATTAGATAGTTGAGGCCATTCATGAAGCGAGCCATGGATTGCTCCTCGGACTCCTCAATATTGGCTCTCATCATGGAAATTTCCATCTCCTTATAGTACTCATCAACCGATTTCAACCCTTGATTCAACTCTTGCAACTTCTTGTACAAATCTCTAGTGTAGTGACTTGGCACAAAGCGCTTATACATTGCTTCTTTCATCTCAACCCAAGTGTTGATTGGTTGTTAGTGGTTGTCTAAGCGTGTATCTTGGAGTTGTTCCCACCACAAGAGAGCATAGTCCTCAAACTCCATTGAAGCTAGAGCAACCATCTTGTTGTCGGAATAGCGGCGAACTCGGAAGATCTTGTCAACCTTGATTGCCCATGAAAGATAGGCTTCCGGGTCACTTGTTCCCTAGAACTTTGGCATGTCAAAACGAAGGTTGTTCAAGTTGTCATCTTCTTCTCGACGGTTTGGAGGTGAGAATGCACGTCCACGTCTCCTTCGATTGAGTCCATCACCATTATGTTGGCTTGACTCACTAGCACTTGATTCGGTGTGGTGGTGGTGGTGACGATCATGTCGATGCTCTTGACGGGGACGAGGCTCATGGCGATGATGTTGCTCATGATGTGGAATTGGGTGCTCCTCATGGTTCCCATGGTCACGATTGTGGTGGCGCGGCCTTGGAGGATGGCGGTGTCGACGGCCTTGGTCACCAAAGTCATGCGCACCCGGAACACCGTTGTCATTGGCCAATGGGTCTCGACGATCTTGATGTTGAGGTGGTGGTGATGGTGTTCTTTCACGGTGTCCACCATTTGGGCGATGTTGCTCTTGATGCGCATTGTCATGGTGCGCTCGAGGAGAAGGTGGACGTTCCACTTCATGGCGATGTCGATCATGTTCGTCGTGCCTTGGTATTTCTTGGCGACCTTGTTGCAGTTATTCTTGATGAGGACCATGAAGCGCTTGCCTTGATTGTGTCGACCTTGAGGTGCTTCTTGTATGGCCTGAGCGTGACGAAGAAGAAGATCGACGTTGCGCAAGGTTGTTGAGAGCTTCGGTCATATTCGCCATTTGCGCATTGAAGTTTGCTTCTTGTGCTTGAAGACGACGCTCATAGAGGCCTAGCCCATCACGGACAAGGTGTCGAAGGCCCACGAACTCGTTATGTGTGACATAGCCATTGTCACCTTGAATTTCTCCATTGATATCATCATCTGAGCTTGAGCTTCCATTTGTACTTCCCCTAAACATGATCTCAAGAACAAGTGAAATGTATGGAAATGGAGAACCAAGAGAAACTATATCCAAAGAATAGAGTTGCTTGACGAAAGAGAACCCAGTTCTAACACCCAACACACACACTTATGAGGATAGGAAGGTATACTAGGTGGAAACCAAATTGAATCAACCATAAACCAAGATATTGTAAAAGCAAGTAGAGAACCACAATGATCACAAAGCAAAATAAGTCAATCTCAAAAGATAGGAATGTAGCACGGAAACACACACACTGGGATAGGTAAATGGGACTCATGCAACCAAGAAGTGAGCTAAAGAACCAAATGATCCTAGCGAAGACTATAAGCTCGTGTTGCACAAGTACAAGGAGAGCCACTAGCTCGATTGCAATTTATTGGTGGGCTACAAGATTTGCACAAAATGCACCACCTACACGATGTTCATCGAGCTTGCGCACTTCCTACAAGAGATATGGCAAGTGGTGTTTATTTCTCTTTCTTTCTTTTGATTTGGCTCTTTTTTGCTTCTTTACTCTTTTGATTCTTTTCTCTTTTGCACAACCACTTCCTTGATGCCACAACAAGATATATATATCAACTAGCGCACAACTTTTGCTCGGAAACTACACGGTGCAAATGTGCAAAGCCTAAGCAATCATCAAGGGCTAGCCTCAATAGGACATGGTAAACGCAAAGATATAGTGTGGCTCACAAAGGAATGGCAAGGGGTAAAGATAGGCGATGTTATACCTCTCGTCGACGAACCTTACCCTTTGGTGTCGAAGTCTCGTGCTTGCCCACGAATTTTGGTGGAGTGGATGATGGATCAACCACAATGGTGATGTAGAGCTTGTCCGTAGCTTCGAAATGAGCCAAAGAACACCAAAAACGGAGTCCTAAATCAAAAGATATGGCTAAAACCGTTTGCAAAATCTTTAGTTTCTAGGGGTCGGCCTAGGCCGGGCTGGGACCGGCCTTGGGTTCGCGGAGGCCGGGCTGGAGGCCGGCCTTGGTACGCAGAGGCTGGGCTGGTCGAATCTCGAGCCCAAGAACGCGAGATTTGCCGAAAAAGACGGAAAAACGGGACAGGAAAACGCAAATCGGTGGCCAAAACGATGGAATTAGGCTATGGGAACGCAAAGGGAGGTAGATCAACAAGTTTAGCAATGGATCTATGGATCAAAACCTACCAAAACGCACAAAATTCACAGATCAATCCAAAAGCAATTTGGGGCTATTTTTTGTGGAAATTTTCGAATTTCTCAAAATCAAAGAAAAAATTGGGGAATTTGTGGGGGAAACAAGGTCAAATCCGTGGCAACCTAGAACTCTGATACCATATGATGCGGGTTGGTCCCGATCTTGACGGATTTGGCGAAGAACACGAAGAACACAAAGGGGAAAAGGCACAAATCAAGATAACTAGCAAAGCAACACGGACGAAATCAACCGGTAACCAATCTCCAAGGGTAGCCTCCGATTCTCAATCTCCAAGCAACTTTACTCTTAGGATTGTTTCCCTAAACGGTCAATCCAACCGATCCAATAGAGTCACCCAAGGATGAAAGATTGGCAAGTAGTCACAACTACAAGAAGAGGTCTTGGAATCCACTAGAGGGATCTTCTCCACAAGGGGAGGCCTTGATTCATCTCCACAAGGGGAGGCCTTGATTCATCTCCAAAGAGGCAACACCATCATGGGTGGTAAGGAGCGTAGCTCAACTCAAGTATGTTCTTAGTCTGACCCTAGATCTGAGGTAGGAGACTCATATTTATAGTCTAGGACGAAGGGGTAGGTGAAGGAATAAGGTACATGACTTAAAAGTCAAGACAGCACGCAGGCTGGGCGTGCACGCCGGCCTGGCTGGGCTGGAGGCCGGCCTTGGCAGCTGAGGAGGCCGGCGGCTTCGGGTTGGTGGCCGGCCTAGGCCGGGCTCGGGTGGAGCCGGGGCCGGACACGTCGGGAGCAGGGCCGGCCTGCCAGGCGCCTTCTTCTTCCTCGTCTTCTTCTTCTTCATCTTCTTGTCCATCTTGAGCAGCACTTCCTCGGAGGTCTTCCAGTCCATCATAGCTGAGCACACACAAGGTATCAGCATGAAGTAGCAAACCATTCAAGGGAGTGTCAAGATCACACATAGATAAGAGTGAATTCACCTTAGCATGGATGGCTTTGACTCTTGCTCTTGTCATTGGACCACTTGGCGTGTCATGTGTAGGACGCACTACATCAGGACGTGAGTAGTGGGCTGCTCTTCCTGTCTGCTCCGCTCTGTGGGGAGTTCCCTATGGATCTGCGATGAACTTTGGAGTTCCTCAACGACGGCTTGTTGGTGTCGTTTCCTCTGGCCAAAAGGGCCACTCCGAGCCCGAGTGCCCCTTGATAAGGGGTGGCCCGATCTTCTCTTGTGAGCAACACGAATTTATGGTGGATATATGGTGGATGATTGATAACTAGTGCCTCACTGAAAACTCTCCTCGAACAATCCCTGCTGCCAATGCAACAACAATTGATTCCTTCGGATATTCTCAACTACACACTCTTGCACACGCAATCAAAGATCGCGGGTGGTCCTGTATCCCCTTATTCCCAATGGAACAACAAGATAGCACGTAAGATTTGCAATGGTATTACTTCAAGATGAAAGCTTAGCAACAATTCGATCTAGAGGCTAGGGTTTTAGTTTTAACTTGGTCTCCTCTATTCCACACGCAGGTGGTAGCTAGAAGAGGGAGGGGTGCGGCCACAAGCCCTTGCGCAAGCAACCCTTCCTCAACTCGGACTGGACTCCTAATTGGACTTTTGAAAATGAGATACAAACCGACCCAATGGGCTCGGCCCTAAAGGACACGCAGGTCCTGGTCCTTGTACGACTAGGACCCCTTCTTTAGTGCACCAACATGGTGTTGTGCGCCACCCTCTTGCCTCTCTCCATGTGCTCCTGCTTCCCTCTCCTCCCTCGAGCACTTGTAGTAGTTGTTCTGAATTATATCCTCCATGCATTCCCTCTTGTCCATCATGTGTTCCTCCATGTTCTCCATGCCGTGCTGCTCCTCTCCTCCATTAATGTTTGTGTTATCAATAAACCTGAGAATACATACATGCATAGATTTAGGTAGTATAAAGTTCTCACAATCAGAAACATCATAATCTAATAAGAGAGAATTCACCTGCTGTTCTATTAACTTGGTTCTTGATCTTGTCATTGGACCAAGTCTCACTTCATTATCTTGGACAGCAGCATTATTAATTGGAGAAGTAGTAGAAGAGCTAGGTATGTCCTCATCACCCCTGAAGACACTCGCGATGCTACTGCCTCCGATGGTAGATGATCTTCCTTGATCTCGAATGTTGCGGTGCTCATTAGCTCCGCCCCAAGTGGTGACGTCCCCGGTGGCATTGTCGGCACCAACGTCTTGAGGTCTCTTTAGTTCGTCGTTGAAGAACTTGGACCAGATCGAGTTTCTCTTTTCTATATCCTAAGGTTCCTTTGTGCAAATTTAGAAGACTATTGTATTTTGTATTTACTTTGGGGTCCTCTCTGTAATTGTTACACCGCTTCAATCGATTGAGATTCACTGACTCGGGCTGGCTGACTTTTTGGTGACTTGAGTCATTGACATGTGGGCCCTGCACATGGTGGGTCCAATGTGTCAGTGACTCAAAGTCACGTGACTTTGTGCCTTGCAAAGTCAGCCTGTCCAGCTGTTGTGCAACTTGTCAAGTTTAGTGATTGCAAGTATAATTTTGTTGTGATTTTGTGTCTTGCAAAGTCAGTCAATCCAGCTGTTGTGCAACTTATCAAATTTACTGATTGCAAGTATAATTTTGTTGCTTGTATTAATGTTGTGTGTGGCTAAATCTCCATGCAATCTTGGTGATACAGATCACTTGGAAGTTCATGATACATATACAAAGTCTCGACTCATGGTTACGCTTGGGAGACCACCAATGAGGTTTCACAGTCAAGTAGAAAACAATTGCTACTGCCAGTGAAATACACAACACAATAATGCTTGAATCAATGTGTATGGCAAGATGGGATCAGAAGTACAAAGATTCCTTATTAGTCTAACCGGCTTTAGCCTCAATCTCTTCAACCACGTTCATTTCCAAAAGTTCAGAGTCTCCTTGCTCAACCAAATGTTCCCTGTAAATGCCAAAGTTAAGCAACGGCGATGAACTATAAAACTGAGGCCACAAAAGTTAATGCCTTATTTTTGGCTGTTCCAACAATTCAATCCTGGCAGGCTATGCACTTTAGTAGACATCATGTTTGTTTAGTTCTATTTTGTAAATTGGCTAACATTAAAATAGATTGTGCTGAAAGTCGCTTTTACCCCGCCCCAATTTGTGTTGGATTGCTGAACAAGATTGGATGGAAATTTAGCCACACAAAACATTAATACAAGCCACAAATTTATGTTCCGTACCTTAATTTCCCACACAGGCGTGCCAAAGCATCAGCCCCTGTCCGTGATGCAATATCTTCTATTAGCGGAGCATTCGACATATTTACAGTCTCTGCTAGCTTGAACTCACATAGTTCTTTCAAGGAGGATGCATCAGTTAACACAGCTGAATGGCCACCACCTGCAGCAAGTCTCCTCACCTCTCCAACACACCTAGATCACACAAAAGACAACTAAGACATCGCAAAATGTGCTAATGAACTTCAGACTAACAAGAGTAATTATTTCACACACAAAAAAAGAGAGCTGGAAGCAAGCGACCTACCAATCTACTGGAGAGGGGTACCAAGCATAAGTAGATTTCTCATTAGCAGCCTGACCATAACTGTTATAGCCCCATCCATATATACGGCCATCTTTCATAGATATACTAGTAATATTTAACGCGGCGGCACGCCGCGATTTTGTTAGTTCGGATTTTTTTCGTAAATTTGTAAAATAAATGCATAATTGAAGAATATATATTATGTGAGTATTTGGTAATTTTAAATTAGGTATTTCAATGGGAAATTTAAGTATTTGGAAGGTATTTAAATGTTTCAAACATCCAAATGTGAAATTCGATTGTATGCTCTTGTTGTCATTTTGATATATTGATGGATAAATATTTGAAGTTTGAAATTTGGTGTGGCGCACGCCGCACCTGTTAGGTTTTAAATTATTTTTTTTCGAAATTTGTCGAAATTTGTTGTGTGGAGTATATCTAAATGCCTAATGAATTAAAATGTTAAAATTGAACGTTGGCGGCGGCGAGGAGCTCGGCGGTGTCGCGGGAGGAAGAAAGAGGAAGTTTTTTTGTTTCCTCAATTTATTTTGTATATTTTTTTGTGTTCTTTTGAAATGTACACCGAAAGATACGAATCGTTTGAATTTCATTTTTGAAATGATTATTTTTTATGCTGTGTGAAAAGGAATGTAAATGTGTTAGTTGGAAAGAAATATTTTTTTCTTCAATTTTTTGGTTTTTTTTTTTTGCATTTTTCTGAATTGGAAATCAAAAGATATGAATTGTTTGTTTTTTGTCCCATTTTTCTGACATTATGGAGTCGCTGACAGGGGGGACCCACCCGTCAGACTCACCGCGCTGACGTCAGCCCTCGACGTCAGCGGGCGGTGGGCGCGGCGGCGCTGGCGAACCTGCGGCGGCCGGCGGCGGACGCGCGCGGCCTCAAGATGGCGCGGCTTCGAGAGAAGAGGCCGCGGCGAGTTGAACGGGCGGCGCATCGCGCCAAATGGTCGCCGGAGCAGCCGGTGGCGGCCGAAACTGCGGCGGCGCACCCGGAGGACGGCGGCGACGATTCCGAGCGATTCCGGCCACCCCAGGACACGTCCGGCGAGCAGGAGATGGAGGCCGAGGCGTCGCAGCTCCCTGCGACCTTCGATCTGGGCGGGGATGCGTCCATCAGCGGCGCTGGCCGACGGCGGTGGTGGCGGGCTCGTGCGTCGCGGGAGGAAGAAAGAGGAAAGGGATTGTTCTGCGAGACGTTTTGCAAAAAAGTCCGTAAGTTTACCGTAATTTGCGAATCGGTCCATCGCCTCGTGTTTGTGTGGACTGCGGGTTATTTTTACATTTTGTGAGGGGTTTTTATGCAAAACCATCACGGATGTGTGCTCCGGGCCGCGCGATCGTCGACGGACGGCTGCGATCCAATTACTGTAACTCGGGCTGCGGAGAGGCCGCCGATTCCTTCGTCTTTCATATAGTTAGTAAAGTGTGTGGGAATGACCACAAGTAACAAGCCGTACACCTGACGGTATAACCAGGACTGGAATGTTACGAAGTAGCATGTCGGATCCATTAAGAGCGCATGAAAAGAAACCGCTCTGAGGTCCAAGCCCCAGCTGGCCCACATGTCCTCCACCCCAAGCGTAGAGGGCTCCACCTTCAGTTACAGCACAAGAGTGAACCCCACCACAAGACACATCCCTAGTTATTATTCCTTCAAGGGCAACAACTCGCCTTGGTATTAGCTCCTTGTCTCCAGACTGAAGGGAGCGATGTCCAAGCTGCCCCAGGCTTCCCAGTCCCCATGTATATCTGCAAAATCCAAAGGTATTTATAAATAAAAAGAATCATAATCGTGTTAGAAATAGGTCTGCGTGATAAAATGCTGAAGATCAGAAGCTGTTACAACAGATTGACTTCACATGAAGGCTTTGAAAAGAGCATGCTCAAAAAACTGTGACATACTTTAACCATATATATTTTTCCATTATAAGCCAGTAGAAGTTCAGAAATTAGATGGAGTAAAAACATTTTCATGACAAGTTTTCATGTCTCAAATCTATATCATATATCCAAGCATATTAATGGTTCAAGTTTGAAAGGTTTAGCCGCATGGTTGCTTAAACTAGGCCTAGCTTAAACTGTACGTATTTGGAAACGGAAGGATTACATGATAAAATCCAATATAGCAAACAAAGAACTCAGTAAATCAATCGACAGAGTCATGGCATTGTTACTTTCCATATTCTAACAGTAAAGCATATGACACATTCGTTTTGTTTTAAAATGTGGAGAAATACAGCGATTTTATTAGCGAAGCTGGTGCGGGCCAGAATCGATGCCACTCATTATTCACATGGCGCTAAGCTAAAATAAAACCATTGTGCATGTTTCTTCCACAGTTAACCCTATTCCTTAGTCATTGTTAGCCCATCATAGAACAAACTCTTCTATTTTGCCAACTGAAGAAACCACACTGCTTCCACTAACAGCAGAGAACAGCATCCTTTGAGATGACTTACACCTCCCCATTTTGGGAAATAGCCGCTGCATGGTACTCTCCACATGATACTCTAACAATCTTCACTACCTCAGGTGCGTCATCAAGGAACCTTGCATAAGCATTTAATACACGAGCTCCCTGCAGTCCCTCAGAAGTACAACCTCTGCCAAGCTGACCATACTCATTGTAGCCTGGTTAGTACAGAAAATAGTACATATCTTGTTAATAGTTAGAAATGAAACAATTTAAAAACTGGGTGCTTCCTGTTGCTTGTTTCATAAAAAAGTATCAGTCACAGTAAGCTATCTTAATAGATTAAGATTTAACTTCTGGTCATTACTGATTGACAAAGCTAGCACCAAACCCCGAAGTTTCTCAGTCAAGTATGTAGGCCGGCAAGTAAAATACGTGAACAGAAGATGGACAAGACTTTTAGCGTGGCACATTACCCCATGCTTGCAGCAGGCCATCCTCTGATAGGGCCACCACATGAACAGCTCCACAAGAAACCTGCCGAATTACCTGTGAACATATGACTGATATTCAGTACCACGACATAACCTCGAAGACATACATTACAAACACACGAATGTGAAACCATATAAATTTGTCAACAGTTGCCATTATTCATTTGGGGTGGTATTAGCCATGCAAAGCTAAACATTATATCACAGTCTGTATATCTAAGATAAAGTACATGAGCAAAACCTTCAATCAGTAGCAAATCAGTGCTACTCCTGGAACGGTGTATAGAAGGAACAGCGGAAAGGAATGGCACTAATATGATACATAACTATCCTGCTGGTCAACTTCTTAAGAGGCAACGTTTGGCATGGATCAAATATAGCAACATAACATTTTGATTTGCAACACCCAACATGCTTCTTCAGAAGTGTATACTGTATAAAGCTAGAACACCAAGAGGAGGTGCACCTAGGTTGAGATTGCAAAACCAAGAAAGCAAAAAACACAAGTCTATCTGACTACGGAGCATCTGGTCCATCTGTCATGTGGGGTATGACATATGGACGCAGGAGGTCCATGGCTGCACATGTGGACTACTCCTAAAACGTGAAACAACGAGACAACAAGTGCAGACGGGCTAGCACCCACAACACATCCCCTTGTAAACGCTAGACACGTGAGATACAACACCACATAACCCCTATCGACTAGCAGCAACTTGAGGGAGACAAATCAACAATGACGGCGACCACAACAAAATACATGCCAACAATCCAATAAGTTGAGAACCGTCGATCATGCAACCGTGAGCCTTCTTCTTGGTGCCGCCCTTTTGCTTTTGGTCTTGTTCAAACTCTCCACATTTTCAGATGCAGCCAAATGCCATGATCGATCAGGGCTACAACGAGGTCTTAAACTTGTCAATGAAGACGGCATGGGTCTTGTCATCAATTTTGCATTATCTTCCAAAAGGCCACAAATCCACGCTAGCAGCTCCTGTGTTGTGGTCTCACTGTAGTTTTTAGCCCCATCCTTCTGTTTCTGCTTCTCGATGCGACCACTCCGGCGAGGTGTATTGGCCACGCTAGTCTGCACAACCACCTCCTAAGAAACATGGTCTCACCTAGGAGCCGGAGTAGCAGGGATAGGCGAAGGCACTGGCCAAAAGATCTTGGCCAAGAAGTCGCTGAGCTTGCCATCCTTCATATCCATGCTCAGTCAACCTGAATGCCCTCGGTAGCCGAGGTAACAATACTAAGACACCTGCAACAGTCATATCCTCCTCCATGGGCTCTTGGGTACGCGACATGGGCGCTAAATTTTTCAAAGCCAATTTAGCCAGCAACCTCGGAATAGTTAGCAAATTACCCTTAGGGAGTGGGCGCCAACACACTGACCGCATCATCATCGTCAACCACAGGCACCACAAGCCTAGTGGGCTCAAGCGAATAAGCATATAGAGATTCGATTTTCTTGGTTCTATAGTCAGTTGGGTTAGATAATTCCTTGATCTCAAGTTAGTATTTCGCATGTTGGTTTTGGCTTAGTCCCCAAAAAATCCTATCCCCCTAGGTTTGTAACGCAGGCTATACATTGCCTTCGCGTCCCAAGTCTCTTTATTTTCCTGGCAGTAGATTAATCTTAGGTTTTACCATCATCTATATTTCCCTAATTATAAGGTTTATTCGCAGAAATGATGACATGTAAGAATAAAAAAATACTTAGAATAGCATACAAGCATATTAACCTGCTAGGTGGCCAGTGGAAATTCTAATGGATGTTTTATTTGGCAAACTAGGTGAAGTTTTACCAGTCTACCATGATACTGGGCACACGGATAGTTCATGGAGAGTAGGTAACAAAGTATCAGCTCATAAGTATTGTTTAAACCTGTGGTGTTCAGCTTCATATAGGAACTTTGGAAGCAAGGCCATGTGGAGTTTGAATATATACATTCCCATAAGGCATTTATCTAATGCATACATTCCCCATATATTATTGTGCTTACTTTCCAGCCACTTGAAACAATAAGATAAACTAAAAGGAAACATTAATAAGCAGGACAACAAGAAAAAGAAGGCTGTTTGACTACACAAATATTTGGTCTCATGAATCTACTTGAAACATATGACACAAATAATCCAGTGTTACCCGCCAAAAACAAAAACTGATCCAGTTTAATGGAACTTTACCGTGTTTGGTGCAAAAGCACCCCAGAATAGGCGAGGGTAATCTGAGCCCTGAACAGATCATGCAAAAGCTGAGTATTTTTATCACACAAGTTGGTTCTCAATCTGCAAGGACATATTCAGAAGTATAAATATTTAGGTAAACCTGATTTTGTCCCCAAACCCAGAGCCTTTTCGATATTGTGCCATCATTTTCTCGAGGTTCAGCAACAGCAGCTGTACAATGTGCACCACAGGACACTGATTTCACAAACTCAGTCTCCAGTGCATTGACCTTTTTAGGTTCCTTTGCGCTCTCCTCTGTCCCATCTCCCAACTGGCCAAACTCATTTGCACCTGTAAGTTTGAAGTTGAACGTGAATTATTTGCTTCAGCAGAACAAATTCCTGTTTCATCCAACAAATGTATCTAATTTCATTTCCAGTATTGAAGCACGGAAATAAATTGATAAAAAGACCTTATGCACTAACTGAAACTGAGCTTGGCCTATATAAATCTTAGTGTAGAGCTTCTTTTGGAAAAATTATAATCATGTTCACAGATACTTGGTACCTTTTAGTTTTTACTAAATGATAAGCATAACGAGGCTAGATAAAAAAGTCAAACTGAAAAAGGATCAATTAATAACTATCAGAAGAGCAAATAACAAGCCAGTAAATTAAGGAGATAAATACAAGTAATAAAACTGGTCTTAGAAAGAATGCCTAGGTGGTGTGAATGTGCCAAGTATCCATGAATAGAGAGAATGGTCAGTTCAATACTAACTACTAAGGCAAGTACCTTTACTAGCATGTAACAATGACGGTGACAATCATGTAGAATAATAACTCAACTACGATATTTCAGATCCGAACATGACAGAGATGGCATAACATTAACTGCAACACTTGCATTTGATGGCTATCTAACACTCCTGTTGTAAAAAAGTTGATTAAAAAGGGACCTACCCCAGGTGAAGAGTGATCCGTCAGAAGCGACTGCAGCAGTGTGCTCACGGCCACAAGCAATATCAATCCATTTGAGATTCTCGCCATCCCTAAATTTGAATAGTTTGGGAGGTAGGCTCTTAGGGATCCTCAAGTGGCGCTCCTTGCCCTTCCGTGCAGTCTGGCCACTCTGGTTATACCCCCACATGTATATTGCACTTTTTGTTGGTAAGCCAACAACGCGCAGGTTGCAAAACACATCATCTATATCCATTCCTGTTTGTTTGGGAGTTAGCACACACAAGAAAAACATCTTGATCAAATTTAAAGCAGTAAATGAACTGACACTGCGATGCAGAAGAATATATATACATGTTGCTGTTTTTTAGTCTACGGAGTGTTAAAATGGAGCACTTTGGCAAAAAGTGTCCAACTTTGATCATAGTTTCAGTTACCTGGCACATGAAGCGTCTAAATTCACGTCCTCTTTCAGGTGCTCACTTATGAAACAGTTCAATTCATTAATTTACAATCACTAGTTAGGAAGGCACTAGATTACACTATTGACTAGGAAGCTTTTACGGAAGTTCCTCGATAGCATCCATCAAATCAGTAACTGGATGCATGACACTGGTTAGAATGTGTAACCTTTGGCCTAGTTGACAATCAAATGATATCATCTTTCGAAGAGTTTTGAATCCCAATACCACACTGAGCATAAAGAGCAACTTTGAACTACAGATTTAACAACCCATATTTTTATTTTATTTTCGACGGAACCATCCCAAAGCTAAAAGGGTCTCAGCTTGCAGAAAAAATTGAGAACATGGTGACGAAACCAGCCCCCGCCCCGCAGTCTGCCCAACATAAGGCACTTTAGTTCGGGGGATTGAGCAAGAATTAACCCAGATAATCAGGGGAGCGGGGCATGGGGATTGTTCTGAACCCCAAAAAAGTAAACCTGTTCCTACTAATAGTATTACCAGTCCTTCAGGGTAATAGACAACAAAATACATTGGCGGATGCGGAAATGAGAGCGAAATGAACATCAATCCAAGAAAGGTAGGGCGTTCTTACCAACGACAGAAGGAACCGCGTCCAGACGGATCTTCGCTTCGAGGTAGCAGTCGTGCTTCTTGCGTGGACGGGGTGGCCGGCCGGAGGGGGGGGAGGGGAGGGTGGTGGTTCTCGAGTTCTCTAGAATAGATTCTGGATTCCCGAGTTCCGTGGGAGGAAGAAGAAGAAGACCAGAACGGTTTCACAATACGTCACGTGCCCAAACCGTAAGAGGATGAAACTGCTACAGCCACAGGCTAACAGGGTGGTTTTCTCTTTCGTGGGAAGAACGAGGGGGTGAAAAAAAATTGACACCTACGACGATTGGGTAAAGAGCATCTCCGTCTGCACCCCCTATGGCCCTATGGCAGTATGGCTATAAGGATGACTCCAACGGGGCGACCCAAACGGACGCGCGTTTGGTCCGCGTTTTGTCCGTTTGGGTGGGGAACGGACGCGCGTCGGCCCATGTCCGCCCCTTTCTTACCAGTGCCCCAACGGGACGACGCATCGAGTCCGCCCGCATGTTTTTTTTAGTTAAACAGGCCATATATGGGTCATTTTCATTCATATATAGGGGGGTGGGCCGACGCATCGAGTCCGCCCGGCCAGGTTTTTGATCATTTTGATCTTTTTTATCAATCCATACAAAACAAGTACATAGGAAACAAAATAAATTCTACAATCCAAAAAATAATACAATCCAAATGGTTCATCACATAGTTATTACAATCTAAATAATTCAGCAAATAATACAAATTGTTTCACAAATAACAAATTGTTTCATGCATAGTCTTACAAACCAAATAAAAATAAGACCAATAGTTCATCATATGGAACTACTGGTTACCGTAGTGCTGCCAGACATGCTCCACCAAATCATTTTGGAGCTGGTTATGAGACACCATTGATCTCATAGGTCACCTGGGGTGCGAGGCCATTGGCGAGCCTGTTGAACACCGGAGACCGCTGCAGCACGTTGATGTCATTGTGCGAGATCGGGGTGGGGAATGGTATGACGTGCGGGCCAGGGGCGGACTAGGGCAGGGGCGGACTAGGGCAGGACACGCTAGCGCTCGCTCGCGTCCGCGCCCGACGCATCGGTGGCCCAAATTTGGGCCAAGAATGGGTCGCGGCGGGAAAAAAACGGACAGCGGTTCGTTTGCGTCGCCCCGTTGGGCCGTGTTTTTGGCCCCCGCGGACAGGAACGGAGGCGCGCGGACTCGATGCGTCGCCCCGTTGGAGTCATCCTAACGGAGTCGAAAAACGGAAACAGACTTCCCGTGGCTCTGGCCGGTCAAAAAAAACTGACTAGCGGTTCTGAACATTTTGTCGGTGGAGCCGGTTCGGGTTTGCCGAACACGCCTGTCACGTACAACCCTTATCATCGGCACAGAGACTAGACAACGTTGTTTGATGGCGTCCACCTATCGATTTTAATTTTCCAGGTTAGCGCTGCAGTTTATCCTACGTGTCCCCAACATTAAATCGACGTCACAGGACCACCCACGTACCGCCCTTTTATCTAACCCATGCGGCAGCTACGTTACCCATTCTGCATGTGTCATCTCCACGCCACTCCCTTTCCCTCCTCATCAGACACCTTCGACGCACTCCTACGTTATGGCCACAACGGCGAGGCCGGTGGCTCTAGCTCATACTGCTGGAAACGAAGCATCCCGTCGACCAGACGAGGGAGCTCGATGAGCTGCTTGACATCACCGCGCCGCCGGATATTCGGTTGCCGAGAGGTTGAAACCTAAGCTTGGGCGGCGTTCCCATGCGATGTCCCTCACCAGCGACGCCCGCAACGTGACTACCTACAAGCACTAATGTAGCCCAACCCACGGCCTTCACCATTACAAGAACTCTGACATATGACAAGTCGTCATATCCTGAGAACCCATCCCCTGCCCTCTTGGATGGTATATTACTTGAGCATCTATCCCTTTGCATTACTAGGTTTGTCACGACGAGGACAGACGCGTGGGAGGATGACAAGAGAGCCAAAGGATCCAAGCCATCCAAGGTGGAAGCATGGAAGAGGAGGAAGAAGCGGGACTTGAAGATGAAAGCCGAAGAACCAATATTGGTTGGGGCGTCGGTTCAACCAACAAATATCGGTTCCAACGTCAGTTTAGCCAACAGATATCTGTTCTACCTGGGAAACTGGCACTAGATAAGCACTTATCAGTTGACGGGTTGGTTGAACCAATATATATCGGTTCCGGGGTCGGTTGGACCGACTTACCAGTCGACAACATGTTGACATGCGTGTCAAAGAGGGTTGAGGCCTTGTATCCCTTCCCGCACTCTTCTAGACTATAAATAGACCCTCACCCTGTTGTGTTCGAAGGTCACGAACACCGGAGGTCGGAGGACCCCCTTTTAGAGATTCGGCGAGGAGCGTGATAACCCACAAGTATAGGGGATCGCGTGTAGCCTTTTCGATAAGTAAGAGTGTCGAACCCAACGAGGAGCTAAAGGTAGGATAAGTATTCTCTCAAGTTCTATCAACCACTGATACAACTATACGCACACTAAACGTTTACTTTATCTAACAAATAATACTAGATTAATAGTACGGGTGTATGAGAGATAGCTTTGCGAGATAATAAATACAATAAAGTAAATGTTAGTGTTGCAGCAATAAAATACACTAAGTAACCATAAACTAACAGTACCATGAGTGTGGAAAAGTGGTGGTAATTGTGATGGCTTTGCCCAAGATTAATTAGTGAAGATATCGGGTTCATTGTCTTCGATGCAGTTTTCTATGTGGGAGAGGCTAAATATACATGCACTCCACTAATTAGGATTACAAGTACTATATGATTGGATTGTTAGCAAACATCCGTATATACTAACAATGCATTAAGGTTTCCCCAACCATAGCCTTAAGTTTATGGTCCTCTTACTACCATACGTGTAACTAACCGGTTCGTGTTCTCAGGTTTCTGTCGCTCCGGCAGAACTCCCCCTTCGTTTACAAATACTACCAACCCCGTGATGTTGATCCATGCGCGCACAAGTATAATGGACACCAAAGGACAGTGCCATATCAACATACAACTCTAATGAACCAAAGACATTCAACCAAGTAATCAAAAGACAAATAAACTACGCAAACATGACATAGATCATAGGATAATAACTTATAGCATCAAACACCATGTTTACATAGAGCGGTAAGAGGTTTGTGGGAGGATAACCACTGTATACAAGGAGGAGTTGGCGGTGGAGATGGCGGTGAAGACGGCGGAGAGGGCAGCGAGAGGCGCAGGGCGGCGCCGGCGGTGGCGCGGGAAGCTCCTCCCGCGCCGCCGGCAACAAGGGGGAGCGCCGCCCCTTAGCCCTCTTCCTTCATGGCTTCTTGGGAGCCCTCCCCCATGGAGATGGGATCCATGGGGGAGGCAAAAACGTGGCTTTGGTGGCTGGAAATTCGTGGGTATGGGGTGTCCTCCACGAGTTAGGTTTCCTCCCTATATACCTTCTCGGATTCCCGTCATCCATCTAGGGTTTCGGTAAATCGGGCTTATCTCGGCCGTCCGGACTCGGATTGGGCCGAATTTTATGTCCAGATCCATTAGGAGAAAATTCCCTGCAACTTTCGCGACTAGACTTTTTCCGTTTGACGTCGTCTTCTGTCCGGTACGTGACAATCTTCAAAAAGAGTTTTCAGACAGATTTCAGGAAAGTCCAATTCGACTCCAACAAGGTTTCCTCTTGTATTTTTGATAATTCCTACACATCAAAGAGTAAAACAAGAACATTGTGCACTTTTGCAACTATTAATAGGTTAGTCCAAATAAATCATAAACTTAATATAAAAATAAGTGTCAAAGGCATAATATTAACATGAAACAATCAAAAATTATATATACGTTTTGGACGTATCAGGGCGCTAGGAGGATCTAGGCGAGTAAGAGAGCGTTGCAGGAAATAGAACACACAAGCAATTTACCCAGGTTCAGGCCGCTCGGAAGCGTAACACCCTACTCCTGCTTGTCTGGATATATGGTGGTGGTGGTATGCGTTTCCGGGTTACAGTGGTATGTTCCCGGGTAACTGGTGAAGTACGATCTTCCGTTGGTTGGACCGTGACACAAAGTTTTACCCTATGGCAAGTCAAGATGCGAGCGTTTGTTGGCGCAAGCCGATTATGAGGATGCACTGGGTAGTTTTTTCTGTTCAAGGTGGAGTTTGTTGGATTATATTTTGGTGGGAGATATTGTGGATGCAAATTTAAGATATTATATTGCTGCAATTATATGAAGAACACAATTCAGTTTTTTTAAAAAAATATGGGGGAGGTGATTATTAAGGCTGTTGGTAGCCAGCATATACTCTTTGCTCTCCAGAGATTTTTGCTGTTATGCATGTAAAGGTTTTGTTTTGTTCGTGATGAGGATCAGTTGAGGTGGAAGGAGATTTGTTATCTCCTAGACACTACAACTTTAGTATAGTTAAGTTTTCAGTACAATTCAGTTGTCTTTGCTCTTTCAAGAGGGGTCTATTGCAGAGTTGATGCTCCATTGCATGTTGAGGAGTTCTTTCAACAGTTGTTCTACATGGACAGATTTTGACCATATCATGGATTTTTCATTAACCATTACAAGACGGCAGTTTTTGGTGTACGAGATGCCATCCGTACCAGATGCTCTTGCATGAGTATTGTTTGCCGAGGTTTGTGCTATCTGTTTTATAGCACGTTCAGATTCCGAAGAAATGTCATGTGCATCAAGATGATGCACTATGGGCTATGCGCTCGCTCAGGCACCACAAGAGATATGAGGACTTATGTCATTTGATTGATAATTGAGCAGTTTCAGGTTTTGAGGTCAGTGGCACAGACTCAGACTTTTATTGGGTTTTATGGGAGACCCAAATTTCGTTTGTCTGCTTTGTTGACAGCTGTGTTGTTTTCTGGACGGTCTACCGTTGATTTTCTCAATATGACTTCATGAGAAGTTTATTAGTCATATGGACGTTTGAAGACACAAGGTTTACTTGTGTTGAATTTAATTGAGAAGTTGATGCTATCTATGACTATTGTAAGGGATTTCGGCTCAAGGTGGAGTGTTGTTTTATTGTGTTCCGAATCTCATGACTTGTTGTAGTATGGATGGAGTCCTACCGGAATAAGGCATCCACCGGCGAAGCTTAGTTAGGGCCTAACTGGGCCATGGCCCGCCCAGTTTTTTTGCAAAAGAAATAGACTAGTATGCATCGGCCAAACCCATGAGCACAGGGCCTGCAGTTCGCTACAGATCAGGGCCTGCAGTTCGTTTTCCAGTCTCCTTCTCCCACACTCACGACAGAAACCATGGGCGGCCATGGAGATTGGCTGGGTCGGCCGATTTATACAAGAAAGAAAGGGGGAATAGGAGGGAATCGGTGTAGGGCACAGGAAGCAGTGCCGCGACACGCCCACAACCAGGGAGAGGCTATTGGAGTCACTGGACACGGTCGCATGGGCACGGCCGCTCGGCGCGGCGCAGCGGCCGGACTCTCTGCAGCCGGCAAGAGACGAGCTGCGCCGAATCGGTCCCTACTCTTCTCCAATTTCCCTTCCCAGATACTTCTCTTTCTATTCCCAAATTTGCAGCTAGCAATTTTATGGCAGCGGTGATTTCTAATCGAATTTGTCTTTTAATTCTGCACAATCATTAGCCATGGGAAACGCCACACAGAGAAGAATTGATTTTGTCCTAAAAGGAAAACGAGATGACATTTTTTTTTAGAATAAAAAAACGAGATGACATTGACAATGACATCGAAGTTGAAAAATCAGGGGGCATGGGAAAGGGCCAACGGTCTTTCACACTTGAAGATGAAATCTGAGAAAAAATGCTATTAAACCGCAACTAATAATTTGTGAAAAGAACAAAAATCGCATGTGCTAGTCTGCTAGACTATGAAGATACAGGAGCAAAGCTCCCGACAAAAGCAACGACATTTTTAAAGAAAAATCGATGACCCACCTTTTTTTTTTGCCCAAAAATTGTAGTAATGACTAATGACATGGTGTCCGCCCATAATTTTTTTCAAACTCCGCACTGAAGGCATGTCTACAACTCTGATTCGTGTCGCCAAGAAAGAGAGTTGTTTGCCTTCATATATAGTTAGAGGTAGTCATAGAATAGATTGAGAGAGAGTTCCACCAGATTGATAGCACGTAGAGGGTTTGTCCTCTCGTGTATTGTAATACTCCTCCCAATTATAGTGATGCGCCTTCATGTGTACCGTGATTTTTTCCTGCAAGGGTTTTCCACGTAAAAATATGTGTTCTCGTTCTTTGTTTGATCTACTTTTGCTGCGCTCATTTTATAACACACACTGTGTGTCGAAATCTACTAACTTAGTGAGGAAGAGATTCAAACATATCAGTGACATTACAAAAGAAATTAACAGAAAAAGATTAGTTTTGTAGGGTTCAAACATATCAGTGACATTACAGCCAGGGAATGTCATACTTCGTGAGAAGGAGAAGATCCTGGGAAAAGAACTACATGGCAGTGAAACTAGACATGAGCAAGGCGTACGACCGTGTGGAGTGGTCTTTTATGGAGGGCGCTGTGCATCGGTTGGGTTTTTGTGCACCTTATGTGGAGAATGTGATGAAATGTGTATGCCTATTTCGTACAAGTTCAGAGTCAATGGTAACATTACTGAGACGGTAATCTCAGGGAGAGGACTACGGCAAGGTGACCCGATCTCGCCATATCTTTTGTTGCTGTGTGGAGAAGGTTTCTCAAGGCTCATTCATGATTCGGGAGAAAGGGGAAGAATATGGGGGATAAAACTCGCAGAAAATGCACCTAGTGTTAACCACCTATTCTTTGCGGATGACTCCCTTCTTCGCTATGGTAGAGAGTGTGGGTGCAATAAACGATATACTCCGTAGCTATGAAGAGACCTTAGGACATGTGATAACTCATGACAAATCTTCCATTTTGTTTAGTGCTAACACTTCAAGGAGGAAAAAGGAGGATATCATGAGCATCCTTGGACTATGAGTGGAAGCCCAAGGAGGCAAATATCTTGGCTTGCCTACGTATCTACTCCCTCCGTTCGGAAAAGGATGTCTTAGATATATCTAGATTTAGATGTATGTGGACATGTTTTAGTGTACACATACATCCAAATCTAGATATATCCAAGAGTGTACACATACATCCAAATCTAGATATATCCAAGACATCCTTTTCCAAACGAAGGGAGTAGGAAGGAACAGATCAAAGGTGTTCACCTATTTGAACGAGAAAATCCTAAAAAAATATGGGGTGGAAGGAAAGGTTCCTCTCCAGAGCTGGTAAAGAGACCCTCATAAAAGTTGTTGCACAATCAATCCCGACGTACGCTATGGCATGTTTCGATCTCACTAAAACGCTATGTGATGACATCACACAACTAGTGTGTCGGTTCTGGTGGTCACAACAAGAAGATGAACACCGTGCACTCTGGATGGGGTGGGAGAAGATGATGCGTCCCAAAGAGGAGCGAGGTCTTGGTTTTAGGGATCTATATAAAACTTCAATCTTGCTAGCTGGAGACTGCTACAAGCCCTTGATTCCTTGTGTAACAGATTGCTAAGAGCAAAATATTTTGCGGACGGGAACCTACTGGATGCAAAACCGAAGGTTGGCATTAGTTATCTGTGGCGTAGCGCATTGATGTGCTGAAAAAGGGAATTACTTGGAGAATAGGAGATGGAAACAATGTGAAGATCTGGGAGTACCCGTGGGCGCCTAATGGTGATCCTCAAAGTCGAAGGCCATGTAACCTGCAAGGAAATCAAATTATTACGAGAGTGTGTGAACTTATTGACCCTGTATGGGCACTTGGGATGCAACAGACATTCCTAGAGTCGGATGGAAAGTCATTATGTCAATCCTGATATATGAGCATGAGGAGGATCACATAGCCTGGCCCTATGATGGAAAGGGTCGCTTTACTGTCAAGTCTGCCTACCATGTCCAAGATGACGATACAAAGGATGACAGACAAGCAGGCCCATCGGAAGGGAGTCGAGGAAAAAGCTGGAGGAAAAATATTTGGCGACAGATTTGGAAACTTGACTACCCGGCCAAAGTTCACCATTTTATCTGCGTGCAACACTCTTTTTTTAACTGGTGGACATCTATTCACACGGTGCCCAGAACTGAAGAAAGTGTGGCCATTGGTTCTGCCTGATGAGCTACGGACACAACTGTACCAATGCAACTCGAGCCTGGAGTATGTTCATGAGGTACTGAAATTGCCGTAAGACCAAAAGATGAGATTAGTGCGCTGCTTTGGTGCTGATGGACTGAACGAAACAAGGCGAACCATGGAGAGCGCAGACCATCGCCTGATGAGCTGTGGCGCATGGTGTGTCGCCATGTCGGGGAGTGGTCAGAATTCTGAAAAAGAAACCAATTGAGAAGCAACAAGCGCGGCAGTCCAAGATAAACGTGGACGGAGCTTTCCACGCGGATACCGGAAGAGACCACGCAAGCAGTACTGTTTTTGCAGGTGCTGGAGCGGTGGCTCAGGGCATGGCCAACGCATGGCCCTAGGGGTGCTGCCCCGCAGGCTTTTGTAGGTTCGGATGGAAATGTCAGGTTCGGGTGATGCCCCGCAGGCGACAGAGGCTCTTCTGCAGGAGACGGGTTCTTCAGCGCAAAAGAGGAGAGAGAAAACCATCAGGAAAAGCTGATGATGGCGGGATCCACATAGTGGTGGCCTTAGTTTATGCGTTGTGGTACAGAAAAGTAACCAGCTGCCTCCTCTCTCCATACCTAGCTGGATGCATCGGGAGCGGCAGCTACCATTGCTCGTGCCCTCATGCAGTTGAGGCTGCTGCTACTGAAGCCTAAGCAATACTACAGGCGATCCATTTTGCTGAAGGTCTGGGCATCGGGCGAGCCATGTTCGTCACGGACTGCCATGTTCTACAAAAGGCTGTCACCTCATCGGAGTATGATGCTGCACCTCTGGGAGTCTGGGGCCCTTTTCAGAGAAATCAAGTTCCGGTTTATGTAAGTCGTTACTGTAACCAGCCTGCACATGTTTTAGCTGCGCGTGGTGCTGTTGAACCTATAGGCTATAGGCACCTTTTGCTTGAGAGCTATCCTGATGATGTAATCCGGGCTGCAACCAAACATCAAATTAGCACTATGCGAACTCCAAAAATATCTTAACTGGCCAAGACATAGCAGGAGAATTATGTCCAGTGCATACAACTCGTTCAACATTTCAGAATTATGATGTCAACACAGCACACATCTCTAAATGCCGCTAAAGGCAGTAGAGATTCAGATTACAATCAGTACACCAATCTCTTAATTCCAGTACAGCAAACAGAAGAAGTCATTTTGTCACTGACGCTGCAACGCTCTTCATCCAGGAAGAGGTAGCTGTTCATCATACGGTAGTCTACTAAGGTTGTGATAGTGTTTACGCTGCAACCGGATGCTTGATGATCCCTCGCCCTTCATCCAGGACAAAGCTGTTGTCACTGAAATGCGCACTGGAGAAGAATGGCCTCAGGTCGTAAATTTCATACTCTTGGGCCTGCAGTCGACAGAACCATCAGCTCAGGAACAGAAAACGAACTAAAGAAGTGGTGTTGCTCAGGCAAGTAAGAATCATAGGCAATGGTGTTACTTGCTCTTACCTTGTTCTTTAGGTCATCCACTTTAACCTCAATGTGGATGAGGTGTGTGGTTGATCCCGACACGATTTTTTCAAAGTGCAGCGCATCCTTAACCAGGGTGCGCAGAAGGAGCAGAAGCAATTCATTATAATCCTTCTTGTAAGTCATGTATTTTCGGAAATTCTGTGGAGACAACAGAATGATGTTTAAATATAAAGACATTATGTAAGGAAAAACTGCACTAGCTAGCATACTGTGCAAACTAACATAATACTTTTAAGCAGTGTCTAGAAACCAGCAACAGTTCCAGTTCATCTATTCATAAATTACCTTCTGAAGTGCTTTCTAGACACCAAACTTCTGGGTTGAAATAAACGAGTCAAGCAGCACACGGATGGCCATGTCGACATCTTCCTGAGACACGTAGCTTCTCAAATGCATCTTTGCATGTGCCTCAGACATTCGAATGATTGATTCGATATGCCTTACTGCAATGGGGACTCCTTGACCATGCTGTCAAATAATACAATTACAAACTATACTGCTTACTGGTTTTCAAGGATATCAATTTTCAAATGTTTTAAGCATAAAAAGTATTGTACAAGAGAAAAACAAGTGTTTGGCTTACAGATGATTCACGTCGAAGTTCAGCATAGACATGGCTGATCTTGTCCAGGTCGGCATCATGTATTTTGGGGAATACATTTAACTTGGCATACGTAATATACTTCTTCAACATGTCTTGAGAAAGGATCTGGCAATAGAGGATTTTGTTAAGACATAGGAATTAGAGTAGAAGATTAGCTTCTTACAGTGAAAGTACAAAGATAAATACATCTGGGTCAGCTTGTCTGGCAACAGTAAATGGATCATCTTCCTCGTCAACTGGAACTCTATCTTCAAGATTTGCACCCTTGGGTTGAGATCGGGCATGGCTATCTACGACAAACCTTGCAAGCATTTCATCCGTAAATGGATCAACGATATCCTGCATTGAGATAAGTAATCAATATTGACAGACAACTAAGCACTGGAAATATATTACACAAAGATCTACAAACCTTGACAACACAGAGGACATCAAAACGTGAAATAATCGGATCTGTCAGTTCAACGTTTTGAGTGAATGTCTTCGAAGAATCATACCTGCAAAGTAAGCATGCTGAGATTTGAAATGTTTCTCAACAAGCGTGCCAGATCTAGCATGCAAGTTATTGAAGTTACCTTCCTCCAACTGGGTTCGCTGCAGCAATAACACTGCACCGAGCTTGAAGGGATGTGACAATTCCTGCCTTTGATATGCTGATACTTTGTTGCTCCATGGCTTCATGAATACTCACCCTGGGAAAATAAGGGAAATATTAATTTTTATTACAATTTATTACAATTTTACAACATGAAAAGGCTAGTTCATACCTATCTTGATCATTCATCTTATCAAATTCATCAATGAGGCATATGCCTCTATCAGCTAGAACCAGTGCACCTCCCTCAAGTGTCCACTCCCGTGTTACTGGATCCTTGTGAACTGCTGCAGTTAGTCCAACAGCAGAAGCTCCTTTTCCAGTTGTGTATACAGCTCGGTGTCCTGTTTTCTCAACATACCTACAGAACAGCAGTTAGTGGAGGATTATCCTATAAGGAACCAACGAAAAATTTGTTAATGTTGTTCTTACTTGAGAAACTGGGATTTTGCAGTGCCTGGATCACCTAAGAGGAGAACATTAATATCACCTCTTAAGCGATGCTTTCCCTTCACATTCTTTTCTTGCCCCCCAAACATAGCTAGTGCAATGGCAGTCTTGATATCTTCATGACCGTAAATGGATGGTGCAATTGATTTGACAATCTATAAACCCGAAGTTCTGGCGTTAAATAAGGCTGGATAAACCATGTCTACTACAAGAGATTGAAGGATTCAGTGACAAACCCTTTCACTGATGCGTGGATCCTTTGACAACTTCTCAATCTCTGCCTTGTCCTCATCTGTTAATTTGTATGCAGAGAACAGATCCTGCTTCTTTGCCACATAGTTTGCCTCCACTACTGTGGCAAAAACTGGGAAACCATTCTTTGTATTTAAAGACAAGTCAAAATTGTTTGTGTATATCCCTGTAACCTCCTGAAAATGGATAAGCAGTAAAAATAAGTGTTATTTCTACTTGTAAGTTGTAACATACAAGAACAGATAAAAGGAGTGTGGTGAGCAATTACAATTTCCTCTCCTGGACGAGCACAGTCAATCAGATCATTCAGAAGTATTACTTCCTTGTATCTGGGAAGCCTACCAGCAGGAACAATTCCTGGGCTTTCCTGGAGAGTGAGTTTCTGGTAGTTCCTGTATATAGTCTTTAAGGGAAAGTAGTTCAATCATTAAATGGACCAAAAAGCATACTCATGCAGAAAGACCATTATATCATGCACCACACAACATGAAAAGAAACATTGAAGTTTTACTGTTTAAAGCCACTTACTTGCTCAATATTGACGGTAAATGGTCCTTTGGATTGACATTCAGGGCAAGATCCAACCCTCACTTCAGTGTACGAGTTTTGGAAGAAAGGACCCAGGATAGTTCCACATTTGCTGCAATCATACTTGACCTGCTGCAGCTGAGGGAACACGCCTGATCGTCGAGTAACAACACCCCCAATCCGATCATTGTGTTGAGATGAATCTGCCTGAACAACGAGTAGGACATAAGGACATGATTTAATTTGAGTTCCAAGGGATAACATGATAAGGAAAAATACCTGATATTGCGTATTTGATCATAGACAGGAAGGTTGGTTATTCGACATAAATTTTTTGATGGATGTTTCTATAATTCTTGTGGAGATCAAAAACAACATTTTTGCCAACTTCCTCCATAACTTCTAGCACTGATTGAGGTGCATCAGCCAACCAGATGGCAATGTTTGGGTGTATATAAATAAATTGCTTGTAGTCTATCTCTAGACTGCACTTATTAGCTGCAAAATATGCAAGTAAAGGTTATAAGCACACAATTATTATAAACCACTATAGTGCAGACCTCATTCAAACTCTCCTTGATCATTCTTAGGGAGGTAGATAAGAAACAGTACCTAAAACCATCTCATTAATTAGCCGGACGTACTCAAACTCTCCTTGATCATTCTTAGGGTTTACATAAGTAAGAAGAAATTCTTTAAATTTCTTTGCAATGAACCGCCTGACTTCATCTCTTGTGACCCACTCTCTGAGTGTTCCTTGAACACGATACATGTTCATCTCATCTTCTTCATCAAATTCATCCTGCAGAGAATATAATCATTTGTAAACTGGACAACTATCTATGGCCTAAAAACCATGAACTGCTCCACTCAATTAAAATGCATATTCCTAAAATTTGATTAAAACATCGAGATATGGAAAAAATGAATTGCAAATGCTAAGCAACAGCATAAGTTAATTTTCTTTCAAATGTAAATACCTCATATCCATCATCATCAGTCTGATCAGTCATAGGCACATCACCACCAGAATACATTCCTGGCTGAGATCTTCCAGGTGAACTAGGTGTGGCACCATCACCATCATCATCACTTCTTGGTGTTCTTGGCCCACTTGGCGGTCTAAAATTGCCCTGTGCCTTTTAGGGCGCCTGAAGTTCATATCTTCATCTGTATCTGTGATATCAAAGAAATGAAGTTATGATAACTGGAATCTAAGCATTTGCTTTTTTATGTTATGCATCAAGGATATACACTGCTAAGGAAAACTCATAACCGTTCATAGGAGGATGATACAACTAATCTCAAGCAACCAACTGGTGCAATTCTAATCAACCTGCGTTCAGTACGTTGAAATCACCAACAACACGTTTAATTATAAGAAATACCTGGAAAATACCTAGTATGAATGTATGATTAGTCATCCTAATCTTTGAAGATCGTTACAGCAATTGATGAATGGAAAGAGTCAGATAACACATGATTTTAGAGTATGATACTAGATGTTGAAAATTTAAGAAAAAACAGAATTGCTATCTGGCCCTGCCACGTCATTTTTTATCAAACTTGAAACAACATAAAAATATATTCTCATTCCAAAAGAACAACAAAGAGAACATTTCACCACAACTAACAATGAGAAAAATCTCAAATGCCAAGCGGCAAATCAAACAACAGGACTACAGGTACAGAGGCAACAATGTTAGGTTTGTCCTCATACTCCATGGAAAATAAGGACTTCGTGTGATGCAATTACCCTGATCATGAAGCATACGAGGCAATTTCCGATCAGCTGTTGCACCAGTTCTCACATCCCTTGCATGAAGTTCTGCTTCGGCAGCCCTTCGATCAGCCATGATCTCATCCAGGTTCCTCTCTTCTATCGAGTCATCTAACCCAACCGACTCATACTGATCCTGCTCATCCATCCTTCGGTAATCACTGCAAAATGACAAAAGAGGAATAGCATGAACTTTACGATGTAGTAAATGTTTGTGGTAGTTTGTGCTATGGCTTATTTTCATGAACACACCAAAATTGCAATCCGTTTATAGTTAGCTGAAATATTTTAAAAGCAAATAGTGAAATGTAGAGAATGAATTACCCAGTTACTAAAATAGCAAAAAGTCCAAAAAATAGAAACTATATTAGCAAAACTGACCAACAATGCAACGAAACAGTTACTTTGCTACTTGTTCAGTACTGAAGAATAGTATGCATTTGGACAGCAAGCATCTGATCAAGACATGTTTTTCAAATAACGAACTCGTCAAAGAGGACTGGACACACAGACACCAGCTACAAATCCACATAAGCGGCTAAAGTTGGTAAATAAAATGTAACACATCAAAATACCGAGCATGAACAATGGGCTATACTATTTAATTGATTTGGGAAAAAAGTCAGAAGACATTTCACTACAATAGTGTGCTTGCTCAACAGTTCCACTGCAAAAAAATACATTATAAAGTTCAAGGAGCTAACAAAGCAACAATGATGACACAAACGGCACAATCCAGTGAAGTATTTAACTATTCCCTTATATCCATGTGTCACAATCTGCCTATTCCAGGAGTAAATCTAAGCCGGAAACCCTACATTCCTGAAGGCCAAAACTTGCTGAGTTATCTACTCTGCAACCAATTTACCAGATCTAACGAACTAAAGCTGTCTACTACTAGAAACTTCTGAACGCTGCGTTAAATCATCAGATCCCGAAAATCTCTGGCTCGGACATGTCAAGCTTACTTGAGGTAGTCATCGTTGAACAGGTCTTCGCCGTCCTCTTCCTCCTCGTCGGCGACGACAGCAGCACCATCGTCGTCGGGAAGAACGTTGGGGTCGACCTCTGCCTCGCCATCATCGTCCGAGTAGGAGGACGGGTCAGTGGCACCTCGGCTTGTGGTGGTGTTGGGTGGCAGCCGGTCGGTGCTGAACCCCGGGGAGCCCGGCGTCGACGGCGCGTTGTTCTCCGAGTCATCCTGGCAAAACAAATCAACCGACGAAAAACGTTAGATCCAGAGGCGGTGGCGGAAGCATGGCTCCTGGAGAGGCGAGAAAGGGATGGAGATCGCTTGCTCACCATGCGCGCCGGTCCAGAAGGTTCGCAGGGAGCAGACGTGTGGTGGTGGCTAGGGTTGCGGCGGGAAGGGGAATTGTGGGGAGAGACTGGTGATAAGAGGGAGGTGAGCGCTGGGAGTCTGGGAGTGGCGGGAAAATTGGCGCCAATGAGCAACCGTTCCCGCGCAGAAGGCAAACCCGTGATGGTGGAGCAGTGGGTTGGGCCGCTTCGGCCTGGGTTTGGACTTTTCGTTTTAGGGAACTGATTTTATGGGCATGTTCAGTTCGGATCTACTAGTTCTAGAGCCTTTTAATGGGGAGATGCTGTACGTCGCCCATAAGCGGCGCTTCGCGCGAATCCTATACATCGCCGTAAGGGATGCGGGACTCGTCGCTTCGCGGGCCGGCCCACCTCGCTAACTGCCGTAGTTTCTGGTTGATCTTGTTCGCTGTTTCCCTGATTGTGCACCGCTGCTTCGTTTTCCTTTTTTCTTTTCTTTTCTTTTTCGTTTTTTGTTTTTTTTCTGTTTTCTTTTCCTTTTTCTTTTTTTTCTGTTTTTCCTTTTCTCTTTCTGTTTTTGTTTTCTTTTCTGTTTTCGTTTTCTTTTATTTTCGTTCTTTTAATTTTCCTTTCCCTATTCTTTTCTTTTCTTTTACTTTGACGTCTTTGGAGACATTTTTGGTCAATGCTCAGAGCACAAATGAATTGGTGATTTTTATTTGCACCAAGGTTTCTTGTTTAAGGCTAACAAACTTTGTATTCCGAGTCTTCGCTTCGTTTGCTCCTTTTGAAGGAATCACATGGCGGATCACTCATGGGTCACTTTGGACACGACAAGACCTACGCCATGCTCGCCACCAACTACTATTGGCCAAGAATGAAGCGTGATGTGGAACGCCTAGTTCGATGATGTTCGACATGCCTCAAAGCTAAGTCTACTTTAAACTCTCATGGCTTGTATACTCCTTTGCCCATTCCGCATAAGCCATGGTCCGACATAGCTATGGATTTTGTCTTAGGCCTTCCACGTACTAAAACAAACAATGATTCCATATTTGTCGTCATTGATCGATTCTCTAAGATGGCACATTTCACACCATGCAACAAGACCGACGATGCTTCACATATTGCCACTTTCTTTTTTAGGGAGATCGTCCGTCTTCATAGAGTGCCCAAGACCATCGTTTCGGATCGCGACGTCAAGTTTGTGAGCTACTTTTGGAAGACATTGATTGCTAAGTTGGGAATCAAGCATCTCTTCTCCACCGCCTACCACCCTCAAACGGATGGTCAAACCGAAGTGGTCAATCGAAGCCTATCTACACTCCTTCGTGTGTTGATCAAGCCAAACTTGAAGAATTGGGAAGAGTGCATCCCACATGCCGAGTTCGCCTACAATCGAGCACTACACCGAGCAACAAAGAGAAGCCCATTCGAGATCGTCTATGGCTTCAACCCCTACACCGCATTAGACATGCTACCACTCCCACTCCGTGAACAAGTTAACATGGACTTCGACAAGCGTGCCGATTACATGAAGACACAAGAACCACGCTAGAGAAGCACAATGAAGACCATGCTACAAAGATGAACAAGCACAAGCGCGCCATGATATTTGAAGAAGGAGACCTTGTTTGGTTACACTTGCGAAAAGAGCGCTTTCCGGATGCTAGAAAGTCCAAGCTTCACCCTCGAGGAGACGGACCTTTCAAGATTCTCAAGCGCATCAACAACAATGCCTACAAGATCGACATCTCAAACTCCAAGTATTTGGTCCATGACACCTTCAACGTCACCGACCTATCGCCATAACTTGGGACATCAAGTGATGAGGATGACCAAGAGTCGAGGAAGACTCTTTCCCAAGGGGGGGAGATGATGTAGCCCAACCTACGGCTCCTACAACAAGCGGTCCAATGACAAGAGTAAGAGTCAAAGCTCTCCACGAAAATGTGAATTCACTCCTATCTATGTGTGATCTCGACACTATTGGGTTACGTAGCAGAATTTAAAAATTTCCGACCTACGTAACGTCCAGGAACAACTATGAAGATACAAGTGAGGTTAGTACTGTTTCGTCACCAACAACGAGACGCGGAAGAGTTGTCGGTGACGATGTTGATGAAGCCTGATGAAGATTCTCACGGCCAAGCCTGGCGGTGAGAATGTCGCCGATCCCTCGTACATCCTTCTTGATCCAACAGAGCGAGGGCCAAACGTCTATGACGTATCGCCCCTCTGAGAGCTCGCACACGTACGTCTGTCAAAGTCCAGCAGCGCTTCGCCGTGCCAGAGTTAAGAGCTACTGGTGTACGTATGGTGGAGAGAACCCCAACACATGGGAGAGAGGGAGAGAGGTTAGATCTAGAACAAGAGAGCCTCCGAGGAGAAATCTCACGTCTAATTGTGTGTCTCCAAAGGAGAGGGGGTGGGGTTTATATAGTAGATCCAAGGGGTAGAGGGACTTGGGCAAGGGGAAAGCTTCCCCTTCCCAATTCGGTTTGGGAGGGAGGAGTTGGAGTGGACTCCCCTCCCCCACCGCCGCAACCGCCGCCGTCGCCCTGGGTGGGCCCCGCCCCGCCGCACTGACCTAAGGGGGTGGGGCCCACCCTAGGTCGGCCGCCTCCCTGGCTGCCGCCGCCTTGCCCCCCATGGGCCCGAAGGCCCATTAGGGTTTCGGCTTGGGGGGAAGCTTCCCCCCTTGGCGCCTCGGCCCACCACCACCTAGTGGTGGCGCGGCTGCCATGTGGGCCCCTAGGGCCCATGTGGCAGCCACCTTTTATTGGCCTTTTTAAATAAATGATTTTCCCTTTTATTAATTAAATAAATTAATATTTAATTAATTAATACTTTGTCTAATTAATTCCCATAATTAATCACTTATCATATAAACATATTTACATGATCCAGGACATCCAGTGTCTGCTGACAAAATATACTGGATAATTATTTCCTTCTATATAAACCTTCTTTCTTCATGATCCAATCTCTGAATGTAATTCTATCACGCCGGAACCATCCCAGGTGATACTCCTTCTCTACTCCTAACCATTCTACGTATACAGTAGACTTTGACGTCTTAAGTGTGTGACCCCTACAGGTTCGATAACGTATACTATAATTGGAAATGCCTATCCAATCACTTGCCAGGGTCAGAACCATGGACGTTCTGAATGACTGCTATCGTTATACGAAGACACTCTGATGAACCTGTTTGATTAACATGTTTGTTCCCATCACTTCACGATACTCATCAATTACCCAAGGCGAGATATATGACATTACCGTAAATGATAGCTTTCATTTACTATGTCACTTTATCCTTGTTACCGGTATGATGCCATTACTTTTTACCCGTGTTCGAGCATCCCATGATATTTGCATATCACTCCTTTGTCTGCGCAGACTTATCGATGGACGCTTTCCCACTAGAGTGGATCCAGGTTGTATCTCTCTATATTACCTAGAGGTGTGATTCCCAGTCTTGAACTACTATGATCATAATATACCTTCGAGGTCACCCAGCGATAGCCGTTTTGATCACCCAGTTACGGTCGTGATACTTGACTATGCCAAAGCTTCCCTTCTAGTATACATAACCATAAATTCTCATGGTCTAAGGAATTAACAAGCAACCAACTTAGACTATACTATTTTACTCCAAAACTTGATCTCGTAGTATATCATACTCTTGGGTCTTCCCAGACACAGTGTTTAACTTAACAATGTGCTCTCATTAATAATGGCAAGAACTTTTGCCCATGGCTGGAAAACATCACCATCCAGTATTAACGAGTTTGTCCAAGAGACAGGACAAAGGGTAATCGGGGTTTGATTATATCCATACACGTGCATATGTGTTTCCCTATAAATCTCATATTTATAGACCATAGCAGTTATAGCATAAAGATATAATTCATTAATCATGAAACAAATGTATATTTATTGTCTCTCGGGGCATACATCCAACAACACTCCCTTGAATGATTTGCTACTTCATTCAGATACCTTGTGCATACTCGGTACAACCACTATGAAGATCACCAAGCAAGTGCTGAAGATGGCCAAGGGACGAGTCAAGAGGAAGATGAAGAAGATGAGGCATAGAACAGCGGTAGTACCGCCGGTACTACCGCCGAGGCCCAGACGACCAACCTGCTGAAGCTGAAGTCCCAGGAGCAGTTCCAGGCGGCGGTACTACCGCCCAGTCCAGCGACCGGTACTACCGCCAGGGGTACCGCTGGAGGTACCGGCAAGCTCCAAATGCTATCTGGACAACGCTCCGGTAATGACCGGTAGCTGCATCGTTCTACCGCCGACCTGCATTTTCGAAGCCAGCGGTACTACCGCCAGCGCAGCGGTACTACCGCCACACCTGTCAGGATTCGGGCTGAAGCCCATGTAATGGCCCTCAACTTACCCCTTCGCCCCATAGACTATAAATACCCCTTCTCTGCCTAGGCTTAGGGTTAGACTATAATGAGATTTGAGTTGAGCTTAGCTCCTTTTCCACCCATGATGGTGTTGCCTCTTAGGAGATGAATCAAGGCATCCCCTTGTGGAGATGAAGCAAGGCCTCCCCTTGTGGAGAAGATCCCTCTAGTGGATTCAAGACTCCTCCTTGTTGGTGTAGTACAGGACTACTAGGGTGGCCCGATCTTCACGGATTGACGCGGGATGTGGACGAACGCACGCAAGAACACGAGGAACACGAAGAACACCAAGAAGAACGCCCCGAACACAAGAACACACACGATACAAGAACCGTTTCCCTTACCGGTCGGTTCAACCGGCCCAATAGAATCCACAGGAAGGTGGGAGATCGGCAAGTAGATACAAGAAGGGATCTTGGACGGTTGTTTCTCCAACGGCCAACCAAGCTGATCCAATAAAGTCACCCGAGGATGAAAGATTGGCGAGTAGTCAAACTACAAGTAGAGGTCTTGAATCCACAAGGGGATCTTCTCCACAAGGGGAGGAACCATCCCCACAAGGGGAGGAAGGAGACCGTCTTGAGGTGGGGAGCCTAGATCTACTCTAATCTCAAAACATAGTCTATTCTAGATCTGAGCAAAGGGGGTCCTATTTATAGTGTTGACCAAAGGGGTAGGTGGGTGGATAAGATTACAAGGCACAGGGGCCTTTTTAGCACGCAGGCTCGCCCGCAGCGCTAGTACTGGCCGGAGCCCGGTAGTACCGGGCGTGCGGTAGTACCGGGCCAGTACCGGGGTCACTACCGGGATGAAACTCGACGACACCCGTAGCTCCTGGGAGATCCGGTAGTAGGCGCGGTAGTGGGTGCGGTAGTACCGTGCCGGCCTGTGGCGGTAGTACCGGGGCGAGTCCGGTAGTACCGCCTGATGCAGTTTCTTCTTCCTTCTCCGTTTCCATGCCACCGTCTTGTCGGACTCCAGTCCTCTTGCGTCTTGGCCATCTTCCGTGGACTCGTACCCGTCATGACTAGCAATACGCAGGGATAATGGTCAAGTAGTATAACATCCAAAGGTGACATATAGTGAATCACATAGTGGAAGGAGTTCACCTTTGAGGTCCATAGTGACTTGGGATGTGTTGGGTTGCTTAGGGTAGGTTGCACTACATCACTTGTAGTTGCGATTACTTGCCGATCATTCCTCTTGCGGTGACTTGATTGGACCGGTAGGATTGGCCGGTGAGAGAAACAATCTTAAGAGTAAGGTGTGTTTGGAGAAGGAGAATCGGGGGCTGCCCTTGGGGAATTGTTACCGGTTGACTTTTGCTGAATTATGCTTTGCTAGTTATCGTGTTGGTACCTTTTCCCCCCTTGTGTTCTTGAGTTCTTCGTGTTCTTCGTCGATTTCGACCTCAAATCCGTGAAGATCGGGACCAACCCACATCACTACATAGGGAGGTTTTGTACAACTCCATAGGAGGAATCATGGCCACAAGAGGCAAAGAGGAGCATATCTCAAATCAAGTCTAATCCTATAAGTGGTGAGGAGGGGTGCTATTATAGTCGAGGGGGTAAACGAGGGGAATACAAGGCTCAGCCCGCAGCTGACTCACAGGTGAACGAGTGGTCGGTTTCAAAGTTGGGTGTCCAACACTGGGACCGGTGGGGCTCCGACTGGTCGTTCGACCGATATTGAGTTTTATAAGAACGACCGTTCAGCCGACGCTGGAACCGGCGGTGGTCGGTCGAACCGGAGCCGTTCAGACTGGCGGTGGAACCGGCGCACAGAATCTTCAGCCTTCCCTTCGTCTTCTTGGTTCGCCTCTTGTCCATATTCTACACCTCCTCGAGACTTTTCATGAGGGTCATACCTGAGCACACATAAGGTATCGAATGAAGTAGTAACCCATTCAAAGAGCGTCGAGATCACACATGGAGAGGATCGAGTTGACCTTATCATGTAGGGCTTTGATTCTAGCTCTTGTCATTGGTTCATTTGGATGACTTGGTGTAGTAGCGGTAGGTTGTGCTGCATCAGCACCCCAATGGATACCCTTGTTCTCAATTGAAAGGACAAGGATGTCGCCTAGAGGGGGGTGAATAGGCGTTTAAAACTTTTCTTGGTTTAGGCTTGATAAAAGCGGAATAAAACTAGGTGTTTAAATTATCAAGCACACAACCTAAATAAACTAGGTTCACCTATGTGCACCAACAACTTATGCTAAGCAAGACAAGTAACAAGGTGATAGCAAGATAAGATACTTCAAGCACGAAGGCTATCACAATGTAAAGTGCATAAGTAAAGAGCTCGGGTATAGAAATAACCGAGGCACGCGGAGACGACGATGTATTCCCGAGTTCCTCCTTTTTAGGGGAGTACGTCTCGTTGGAGGGGTGTGAGTTTCAAACTCAAGATGCCACAAAAGGCCTCACCCTATTCTCCGATGAACCTCGCACAAAAGCTCGGTTCACCTTCCACTATTGATTTCCTTTTGGGCGGAAATCGAGTCCCTTAGAACAATCTTGAGGCACAACCCACAAAAGGATTGGGAGCTCTCAAGTGGCCACAAAAGACCTCCACCGCCACAAAAGGCGCCTAGGGTCCAACGACCCAAGAGTAACAAGCTCACGAACTTTCACTTCCACGAATCCTCGTGGAGAGCACAAACCGATGCACAAAAGCAATGGCAAGAACACAAGAAGTGCTCAAGTCCTTCACTCTCAAATCCCACCAAAAGCAACTAATGCTTGTGGGGGAGAAGAGAGGAAGAACAAACAAGAGAAGCACACAAGAACTCCAAGATCTAGATCCACTAGGTTCCCCTCACTTAGAGGAGAGATGGATTGGTGGAAATATAGATCTAGATCTCCTCTCTCAAAACCCTCAAAGATATGCAAGAATCATGAGAGGAATAGGGAGAGGGGCAAGCTTTCCAAGGTCAACAATGGAGGTGAGAGAGAAGGAAAAACGTGCTTGGAAGAAGCTTGGCTGTAATGGGGAAGAAGGGGCCTTTTTATAGGACCCCATAAAAAGAGCCGTTGCAGGAAAACTTAGTCCGAAGACTCCGGCCTGGAGGGCCGGAAACTCCGGCCAGGGGACCAGAGACTCCGGACCAACTTCTCAGCAAAGCCTGATGGGCCGGAGACTCCGGTCCAGAGATGCGGAGACAAGCCGGAGACTCCGGAGGAACTCCGGACCAACTCCGGCCCCAATGCCGTGCCTGCCGTCGATGGAGGCATGAAAGCCAAACTGGCAGGCCGGAGACTCCGGTCCCCAAGAGCGGAGACTCCGGTGTGAAACACCGGAGACTCCGGTCTAGGGCACCGGAAACTCCGGCCTGGATTTCCTGCAGCAACTCCGAAAACCTGAAATGCAATAACTTTCTCGTTCGAACTCCAAATCAGGTGAAACCAATTTTGTTGGAAAGGTAACAACAAGAGTTTGACCACAAGGAAGGTGTTCGAATTAATAAATAGAGTAAAGTTACACACATGGGAAGGTGTTTCCTCCGGATAAACCGATAATATTTCCAACACGAAAACACAACAAGTTTTCCATCCGGACTCCGATTTCTATGATCTTGGGATTGTTGGATTCGCAACGAAGGGCATTACAAGATTATGTATAGAAACATCATAGTCCATCATGTGAGGAGGAGACCATAAGGAGAGAGTTTGACCTCTCTTAGAAAAGACGCACCGGTAAAACCTCCAACATAAAAAACGCAACAAGATATTCATGACATCCGTTTTTGATGAACTAGAGCTTGGTATGGAGATGAACACAAGCTCTAAATCCTCACATGGATAAAAGCCAAATAATAACCAAGAAAGATGATAATGCCAAGTATGCAAAGGTTTGAGCTCTCCACAAAGATGCGATCAAGTTACTCACTTCAGAGCCCCTCTTGATAGTACGCCATCTATCCTATAACCCGGTCTCCCACTAACAACATGAGACCGGTAAAATAGAAACCCTATCAAGATCATACCTTTGCCTTGCGCATTCCACTTGAGCTAGATGATGACGATCTTGATCTCTTCAAGTGGACCACCTTTCTTGATTGCGCTTTGCTAGCACATGCTTGAAGACTTCTCCAAATACTCCCCCATACACCATTATGGGAGAACCTCGCTTAACTCCGTCTTCATGTATCCACTTGCACTTTGTCTTCTTATCTTGATATAGATGATGGCTTGGAGATAAACATGAATGTTCACTCAATCTTCTTTTCCAAGCCATACTTGCAATAAGCTCAACACTAGATGACCATACTTTATATAAACACTTGGATAGAATCTTGGTCATCATATAATCTTCTAGAGTCCAACACATGATTTCCAATCTTCTTCATGGACAAGATCTATAAAGATACCTCAATGCAAACATTAGTCCATAGAGATTGTCATTAATTAATGAACAAAACACATGCCCTTTCATCAATGAACAAAACACTAGCCAACAAATATGTCCTTACCTAGACATCCCAAACATCCATCCTAATCCAGAAGAATTCCTCCCTAGGAGGACGGCTTCTACATCCCAGGAGAGAGACCTTCAAAGGACCGAGTACGACACCTGGGGTGGGGGGTGAATAGGTGCTACTTCAAATTTTACTTATTTTCCAATTTACGCTTGACACAAAAGTTAAATTCTCTAGATATGCAACTAAGGTGAATTTACCCATATATGACAAGCAAGCAACTAGGAACTAGCAAGATACAAGTAACTGTGGTAAAGGATATAAGTAACTGAAGTGAAGCACACAAAGATAAGGGTATGATTACTATAGTTCCTTCCTGAGGGGAAGTACGTCTACGTTGGAGGGGTGTGAGCTTCACCACAACAGGCTTGCTCAATGTCATAGAGGGCTCACCCTATTCTCCGATGAACCGCATCACAAAGGATTGGTTCACCTTCCACTATCGGTGACCTTTTAGGCAGAAAACGGAGCCTTTACAATAAGCTTGGGGCACGCATCCACAACTGAATTGGAGGTTCCCAAATCACCACGATCTGTCACAACACAGCAAGATGTGAGAATGGTGGCCTAGGTTTTCCCAATGGAACCTAGGCTCGAATCACTCAAGTGAATGAGGGGAAATGCAAAACGCTTTGTAGGAATGTAGATCTTACTCTTCTCTTTCAATTCTCCAAAGATCAACGAGTTACTTGAGGAGATCTCTTCGATTTAGTGGCTCAACTTGGAGGTGTTATTGAAGGTCGGGTTGAGTTACTTGAGGTTGAAGGCGAAGTGGGGTATATATACCCCGTCACGAAACTAGCCGTTTGGAGCCGTTGTAGAAATCCAGGGGCCGGATTATCCGGTCTAAGTGGGGGCCTTGATATTCCGGTTTCCCAGAATATCCGGTTTCCAGTGAAAACTCCGACCAATAATCCGGGAAATAGAGAGTCGTGCACTGCCACGCAATCTTTCCCTTAGCCAAAATTCTTCCAGGGCTGGAATATCCCGCCCCTACTCAGGGGGCCAGAATATCCGTTTTTTGTGACTGAAATTTCTTCATAGATGATAACCCACAAGTGTAGCTGAGTTGTCAATTCCACCACACCTCGGAAAGCACTACTAACAAAAGTGATGTGAAAGCAGTAGCAATTTGAGAGCAATAGTAACGGCAAAGCAGCAGCAGTAAAAGTAACAACGGAAACAATAATAATTAAAGATGTACCGCGCTAGGCTTGCGCCATAGTGCTAGCGCTGGAGCTGATGTTGATTTCTCTACTCGTAGGGTGCTTAGGAAGTACAAGTATGTCAGTTAAATCCTTAGTTTTCTCTACTCGCTGGGTGCCCTAGGAAATACTAGTCTATCAGTTCAATCCATGGTTTGTTGCTTTCCTAACTAATTACTGCATGTATTTGGGAGTTTGGTCCAGTTTGTTAATCAAGCGGATGCTAACTAACCACATAGACAGAACATAACAGATTAGTTGTACCACCTATAATTTAGGCCCTTTCCTCTTAAAACTATTTATTAAGACAATGTACCAAAGAATTGGAAGCTAGCTACAAGCTCTCAGACAGTTTGAAGGTCCATATAAATCAATTGCATGACGAACCATGTTCTACATGTCCATGATTGCTTGCTCTCATTTGATTGAGGTTTTTTTATTGAGTTAATTAATAAGTTCATAATAAGGACATTCTATGAAATATATTTAGAAATATAATGGAAATTCTGAAGAAAAAGAAACTGTACAAAATATTTTAACTCCGTGAATCAAATCAACACATGAAAGCTATTGTCTAATGTATAGTTTAGTGAATCCTCGTGCAGCCAATGTTCTGTGGGAAATAATCAGCACTGAACCAAGACAATCAGAGCACGAAAGATGATACATCTGACTGTGATCATGCGGCTGAGCAAGCATGATTATGAGTATCACGAAAATTTGTCACATGAGGGGTATAATAACGTATCAAATAGCAGAATTTCAGTACTATCATTGCCCACAGCCAAAATCAATTGATATGTCAGCAAACTAAGGGATTAACAACTTAAAATGGTACTCCTCCATACCAGATTGCTGCAGAAGTTCAGGCTACAATAACTTCTTGGCCTGACATTTCAATATAGCAATTATGAAATACTCAACAGTATTTTAACAGTTCTAGTGCAGCTGAGTACAAAAAACTATTAATCATATAACACAACCATTTTAAGTAACAGTTATAGTGCAGCTCAGTACAAATTAACTATTAATCACACAGAATCGACATTAGCGCCTCTAGCATCTGGAAGAAGATCGCAATCGACATTGATGTGATGCACAAAGTTTCGGGTCAATGATCCCAGTGAGGTGTGTGCGTCCTCGGTGGTGCGGAGCATATGGAAAAAAACCTCAGCCGTCCTTGAAAGATCAAACAACGCCTACAAATCAAAAGGACTATTATATATCATCGAGGGAAGAAAAAGTTCATATTCAAAGAAGTGAGATATGCGTGTGCAGTTCTAATGAACATCTTAATATCATAATATGATAGAATGGTCTCATTTTTTGTGAGAACAATGTTATGCATTGACAGAAATACTGATGCATCAGCTGAAGTACTTGCCCAGTTTTCCTACTGTGCACTACAGTACCGAAGCAAGAGAAAGACTGTAAAACATAGCAGCAGCCACACCAAATCCCCATCGATAGCTCCTGTATTTTCCACTTCTCCACTCATGGCCTACTCTCTGCAAAGATACCCTATTGGATATGTCATCATCTCCATCGTCATCAGACTGGAATTGAGCAAACAATTAAACATCTAAACTTGGTACACTGTTGGCTTATTAGACACACCTGGCTATTTTTAAACTTGGTACATTGGTTAATTCAGTATCAATGGAACCGGTTTGTATGATACTTCCTACTTTATAATTCATCAGGAAGTGTAAGTGTATCTAGTACTATGTAGAAGGCATTGTCAAAGAAAACAAACTTCTTTTTTGCTAGTGAGGTCGGTAACACTTTACACTGAGGTGGTAGTTTTTCCTACGAAAGATACTATGCTAATCAAAACAATTCTCGAGATTGAATGCCTTTCCTGACACCTACGCTCATACACTGAATATCTGAACAGAGCATCGCACCACTGACCAAACTAAATCTACAGACGCCAATCGATTCTTTTTGTTCAGATTCTGTTGTGGCTGACAAGGGAATCTAACCAGGAAACGCATATTCCAAGAGGATGCGGCGATCATGAATTTAAACCGAAATCAAGGACACATGAACTGAGGGTGACGTACGAGGAGGCTGAAGTCGGAGACGGAGGCGAGGGAGGTGGCGATGGTGGAGGCGGAGAGCAGTAGCACCCCGGGGAGCCGACCATCATGTTGGAGGCGACCTGCACGGCGTATTGCGCCACGCTCACGGCGGCATCGGCAGCGCCACATGCGCCACCATCCTGGCCTCCTCCGCCACCGCTGACCCTCTCCACCGCCACTTCGTCGCCGTCGCCTCCGACCGGCCCCGCTGGGGCAGAAACGACGCTCTCTCCTCCATGGTTGCCTGCGCTGCGATTAGTGGTGGTGCCGCCGCCTTGGCCGGTGATGGATCCAGAGCCGAGAGCAGGTGCTTGGGGCGACGTCGGCCATGTCGCGGGTGCTCGGGGCAGTCGGGACTCCAGGGTCTTGGCGGCAGTTGATGGATCTAGGGCAGAGAGCAAGTGCTCTCGGCGAAGTCGCCACGACGCCCGTGCTCCAGCAGCAGCCACGATGCCACATTGCCCTTCTCATCCACACAACCTTAACATGGTGCCCGGATCCGGCACAGATCAGGGATGCGCGTGGTGGCGCCCGGATCCAAGCGCGCGGCGGCTCCCCGGCCACGACCTCGTTCTCCCTCTCCGTATCTCAATATGGTAGAATTATTTTGACAGTAGGCGGCCCGGCGGCCGGCGGCCGGATAAGTTCTGGAGGTGTTTCTTTTACGGGTGGCAATCCTTGTAATTATAATCAAAACGAAAAGGTGTGTTGAGTTGTCAAACATTGGAGCGATCTGGACCGTTGATCTAATATTGAACGGTTGTAATTTAATGTGTCCCGAACATGTTTGCTCTTTTAATAGTAGTATAGATTACAAAGATGATCTTGTTCAAATAAACATAATGCAACTAGGAGTTAAATAGGTATGATTTAATGTAAGATATTGCAGCATATACATTATAATTACTTATTAGTTTTATTTTTTACGGATATAGGGCCCATTTTAGAGTTTGGCACAGGGCCCCTAGTTTTACCGGCCCGGCCCTGCCCTGTCTTTGACAATGAGAAGAATATGACATGGCCATCAGATTCTTTGACCATGAGTCACCCGTGCATACAATGTCCTTTGACCAAACCAAGTTTTTGGAATGAACCGAGTAAGGGCATCTCCAGCCGTTCGCCCCCCCAGGCCGAAAAACGGCGCCTTTTTGGATGGCCTGGGAACGCCGGCGCAATTTGACGTCCTGGGTTCGGCGTTTTCCCAGTCGCCGAACCCAGGCCACCCCCAGCCGGCCAATTTTTGGCCAAATTTTCAACATACAAATCAACACACACATCAACTTTCGGCCAAACTTTCGGCATACAAATCAACACACAAATAGTTCAACATACAAATCCACACACAAATAGTTCAACATACAAATCCATAGACAAATAGTTCAACAATACAAGCAAATAGAACAAACTAGGCATCGGCATGGCCATTGCCTTTGCGCCTCCACAGGTGCTCCACCAGATCATTCTGCAGCTGTGTATGCACCGTCGAGTCTCGAATCTCCTGGCGCATAGTCATGAAGTTTGCCCATATTGCCGGCACCTGGTGATCAACATCTGCAAGAGGACCCTGCCTGTAGTACTCAGTGTCAGCCACCGGATCATCCCGCTCGCTCTCAATGATCATGTTGTGCAAGATCACACAACAGTTCATCACCTCAGACATGTTGGCCTTGGACCAAGTCAGAGCTGGATACCGGACAACAGCGAATCGAGACTGCAGCGCACCAAACGCCCGCTCAACATCCTTCCTGCAAGCCTCCTGGCACTTGGAAAACCAAGACTTGCGCTTCCTGGCATTGGGCTGGGGATAGTCTTCACAAATGTCGACCACTTTGGGTAGATGCCATCTGCAAGATAGTAGCCCTTGGTGTACTGGTGCCCATTGATCTCATAGTTCACCGGGGGAGCATGACCCTCAACAAGGCTGCTGAACACACTTGAGCACTGCAGAACATTGATATCGTTGTGTGTTCCTGGCATTCCAAAGAAGGCATGCCAAATCCATAGATCTTGTGTAGCCACAGCCTCAAGAATCACACTGCAAGCTCCTTTGTGCCCCTTGTACATGCCCTGCCATTCAAATGGACAGTTCTTCCATTGCCAATGCATGCAGTCGATGCTTCCAAGCATCCCTGGGAAGCCTCTTGCTTCATTGGTGGCCAGGATCCGGGCAGTGTCATCCGCATTGGGTGATCGCAAGTATTTTGGCCCAAACACTGCCACCACTGCCCTGCAGTACCTGTTCAAGCATTCAATGGCGCAAGACTCGGACATGCGCAGATAGTCATCCTGAGCGTCAGCGGGAGCACCGTATGCAAGCAATCTCATCGCCACCGTGCACTTCTGAATTGAGGTAAAGCCTACCGTGCTGGTGCAATCCGTCTTCAGCTTGAAGTAGGTGTCGAACTCTCGGATGGCATGCATGATGTCGAGGAAGAGTTGCCGTTTCATCCTGAAACGGCGCCGGAACACAGCCTCGTCCTGCGTGGGGTGCTCGGCGAAGTAGTCGGAGTAGAGGATGCAGTAGCCTTCGTAGCGCTGCCTCGGCTTGCTCTTGCGGCGACCGGGCTTTGAGCCACCACGCCGCGGCTTCGCCTTGTCCAGCAGGCCGGCAAGGCAGGCGAGGACGAGCAGGTGCTCTTCATCGTCGATGTCGGCCTGGGCTTCCTCGTCGAGCAGTTCGGCGATCAGATCCTCGTCGTCGGAGTCCATGGCTGGGCAGACAAATCGCCGAACACCTAGTAGGCAAGGTGGGGGCGAGCCTTCCCGAGAGTCTTCTTTGCGGCGAGATGACGGCGGGGGAGGAGGGGCGGCCGACGGCGGAGGATTGGGCGAGAAGGCGGCTTCCTAGCTACTTGTATGCGGCGGAGGTGGGAGGGGTGGTGCCGGCGGCGACATCGCGGCGACGCGAGGGATGGGGAAAAGAACGCGGCGCGGGGGTGGGATATGTGCTATCACACCGACAGCGCTGGCCCACGCGCGCTTTTACCCCCCAGGCCGAACCCGGTGGGCTGGGTTTGGCCTGGGAGCGCCGGCGCTATTTGGTCTCTTGGGGGGCCGACTGGGTGAAAAACGACGCACCCAGGCCAAAACGGCGGGGCGTTGGGGAACGGCTGGAGATGCCCTAAGGATAGTCACCCACCCTATCACCCGGAAAGAAGGCGAGTTACCCTAAAAAAAGAACTGAATTGAGGCCCAAAAAAAATGCCACCAAACGGGCGGGAGAATTTCGAACCGAAACAGAACACGGCGCGATCCTGCTGAAAATTGCTGAGGTACGCTCGAGCCAGGCAACGTGTCAGGATCGGGCGAGAAAGGAAAATAAAAGCGGATTGGATTCCGGGCTGGGGTCCGTCCATCCGGGGCAACCATTTTTTAGAAAAGGAAATGGGAAAATAGACTCGGAATATTTCTCCTCTTGTCTCGCCCTCCTCAGTCAGGGAGGAAGGAACCCTGGTGGGTGGCGACGCGACTCCACTCTCCCCCCACGAATCACCGCTCGCCTCCAGGTAAAACGCCACCAACAAGCGCGAATTCCTCTGCTTGCTTGCTCGGGATCACTGGTGATGTACGCAGGACTGCCCTGCCAGGTTCGGTGCGCAGCGTGCTGTCTTTGGGGCTTGTTAGGGTTTGTGGAAATCTGTCTTGAGTTAGGGTTTTGTGGGCGAGGAAGCGCTTCTTTGTCTGCTCGCGGTAGGTTTGAGCTTAAGAGTGTGATTCGGTTAGCTTGGGAGGGGTTCGGGAGCGGGAGGAGCTGTGAGCTCTCGATTTCGCTCGCCCCGATAAGGTTCGATCTGGCACCCCAAAGGTGACGTCCTTAGGGTTTGTGCCCAAACTAGCTCTGCGCTATACCTTCTGTTCGTCGGTCTGACTGATGGAGTTTGGTGTGGATGCCCCGTACTCCCGTGCGGATGTGATTTTGGGGGTTTTGTGTAACTTAATTGTCAAATTGTTGTTTACGCTCATCTCTCTCTATTCGTCAGATGCCATTGGTTTTTGCTTGCATTGTCCGTTTGTTGTGCTACCACATGTACGAGTGTCCTGCTGTGTAGCAGTCTAGCACTCTTGGCAGTAGGAACCAGATCTGATCTTATGGTTTATATCCGGGTGAGGCATTTTTCGTGCATGTTTTGGATGAAAGTCACAAGCTTTACATCTTTACGGTGGTACCATAGCATACAGTTAATTCATCTTTCACTCATTTTTCTCTTTTCTTTCGGCTTCTAACATGTTACCTTACTTTACTTGGCTAAACATTTTTCTGCAGCTAGAGCAATAAGCGTCACTCAGGATGCCTGAGGCAGACCCAGCAGTAGTAATGGATGAGACGGCTGTGGCAAATGGAGGAGCATCCACTGATGTTGGTGCTTCTGATAAGGACAACATCAAGAAGGAAGAGGCTGGTGAGAACAAGGATCTAGCAGTAGCGAATATGAATGCCGAAGAACAGAATAAAGCCTCTGAAAATGGCACAAAGGGCCTAACTGATGAAGATACCAAGATGACTGAGGCCGATGATGCAAAGAAAGATGATGCGGGTGCTGCAAAGCAGACAGGTATAGAGGATGTCATATCGGGTGGTGTGGACACCAAGGATGGTAATGATGCCAAGACAGCAGAACACGGGGATTCCAAAACAGGTGGTGTTGGGGATGCAGATGCAAAGGAAGATGACAATGCCAAGGCAGCAGAACACGAGGATTCCAAAACAGGTGGTGTTGAGGATGCAGATGCAAAGGAAGAGGACAACGTCAAGGCAGCAGAACATGAGGATTCCAACACAGCTGGTGTCGATGATGCAGATGCGAAGGAAGCAGAACCCAAATATCACAAAACGGATGGTGTGGAGCATTCAGATGCAAAGGAAGATGATGGTGCCAAGGCAGCAGAATGCAAGGATGTGAAAATGAATGCTGTGGAAGGTGTAGATGTAAAGGAAGATAATGACGCCAAGGCAGTAGAACATGAGGATGTCAAACTGGCTGGCATAGATGATTCAGCTGCAAAAGATGATAACGGCACGAAGGCAGCAGAACATGATGATGTCAAAATGGGAGGCGTGGAGGATGTGGATGCAAATGAAGGTAATGACACCAAGGCAGCAGAACAAGCCCATGTCAAAATGGGTGCTGTGGAGAATGTGGATGCAAAGGAAGATAACAACACCAATGCAGCAGAACACGAGGATGTCAAAATGAGCACATCAGAGGATGCTGATGTAATAGAAGATAACACTGCCAAGGTAGCAGAATGTGAAGATGTGAAGATGGCTGAGGCTGACACCAAGGCAGGAGATGCAGCGGTCGAAGATGACGGGCTTAAGGAAGACAAAGGTGAAAACACAGAGGACGAGAAGGAACTGAAAGATGCAGAACAAGGTGGTTCTGATAAGCAGGATGAATTGAATGAACATGGAAAGAACGGTCTGGGTGAGCAGGAGGAAAATAAAGCAGAAGAAATGAGTGATGGTGATAGTCAAGGGGAAGAGGATGCAGAAAAGGGCTCTTCTGATAAGAAAGTTGGGAAGAAAAATGGGAATGACGAAAAACTAGAAAAGCAAGGTGGAAAGAAGCGAGGAAAAGGTGGCAAAGTAGCAGAAGAGGAGGTCAGTGACGCAGACAAGGGTGTAGACGAGAATAAGGAGGAAACACCTAAGAACAAGAAGGCAAGAAGTGCCAGGGATAGAAGCCAGGGAAAGGATAAGAAACAGGATGGGTCCAAATCCAGGGAAGCCAAAAGCTTATTAAACACCCCCACCCCTTATGGTACTGATCGCCCTCAACGTGAGAGGAAAATAGTGGAGAGGTTGGTTGAAGTGATTGATAAGGAGCCAAACAGGAACTTCGTAGTTGAGAAGGTTCATTTCTTGCAGTCATGTTACCTTTATGTCACTTTTTTCTCTGGCAAAGCTATAACTTTTGGCAAATCCTTACATTTGCAGGGCCGCGGCACTCCTTTGAAGGATATACCAAGTGGTATAAGCCCTATCTCAGACTTTTACTGTTTACTTGCATCTTTTTTTTGGGGGGCTGGATATTAGGTCCACACAACGGTTCTTGCTTAGGGCTAAGATGTTCTTCTTTTGCATTGAACGTTCAAATGTCACCTAACCTGTCCTAGTGATATTACTGAATTTTGAAGGACGCCTAGTGTGAATTTAGGTTCCCGCTAGACTCCTTTTTCCCATGTATTCTCCAACTTCTATATTGGCCATGTGGTATCAGTAATGCATGAAACCTTAATCTCATGAATCATGATAAGTTTGTTCCTGATCGACCAGTCTAATCAACATGTGTTTATTTGGTTCTGTTTATGATGCATGTCTTCGATATGTGTAATACCCATGTTTTCACAATAACTTTATCTATGTCTATATTTATGATTCCAAACTGTAGGTGCAGATGTTCTGAGCTTAAGCCAGCACCCTTTCATAACCTAGTCCAAACTAGTATTCTGTCACTAGCATCTGTGTATGTGTGATCCTTACTTTGAGGAGCTTACTGGATACTTCCTTGTTTTTTCCACTGAGAAGTGAGGATCTGTGTGAAATTAGGTGATTGCATATATTCGTTACCTAGAGTAGACTGGCAAATATTGCACAAATTGGTCCAATTAATGACAATCTACTGCAAACAATAGGTTTAGCTTCCAAGAGAAATAAAACAGCAAAATGTTGTCAAAGTCGTGGCCATAACTGAAGCTCAGTTATAAGTGAACTGTATTAGATGCAAACTTTCTTGTGTACTCTAGTCTGGTTGAGTGTCCACCCGTAGTAAGAGGAGGCTAAAAGGCTCTAGTGATCCTAGCAAGTTCGATATTTTTTGTTATTGACTCATTTCAAGTGCTAGAATTTTATACCTGTACACTAATTGGTCTTCTCTTGAAATTTGGACAAGACCCAACAATATCAATTTGATTAGAACCTGTTGTTGTTAGTTGTGACGTGATTCATGTGTCTTGAACTCTTGATCTTGAGTCGATGAACAATATCTGACAACTGACAATTAAATGTTGTTTTCTCTTCTCGTAGTGATTTCTTGTATTATGAAATATATAACTAACAATAAGCTACATTGTTCTCACTAACCCGGGGTCTGCTATGTATGATTTTTTCCTTTCCTAATGCACTTCTATTGCTCGTTTGCTAATTTGCGTTTTTATACTTATTTACAGTGGCACAGAGGTTATCAAGGAAGAAACCTACTGATCTTAAATTTCTTCACAATGTTCTTTTTGGGAGGAAAGGCAAGGTAGGTATCTAGAATGTTGTGATCATGCAGGAATTTTCTGATGTCCTTTGCACTTTAGTTGCTTCCCGTTCAGCTGGATGAAAATTATTCAAGCAATCTTTGCACACTAAACTTCCCAAGAAGCACTAGTCCCTCTGAATAACTTATGGGCACATACATTGTACGATTTTAGACTGACAAAGGTGTGTATATTCCAATATTCCCCCAAAACAACGTATATCTCCAATATTATCACGTCCCTTGAGGTAGTCTGTGACTTTGCTGTATATGCTGTTTCACAATAGAAGGTAGTAAGAGAAACAAAGACAGAAAATTGTCAAATCAATAGTTTAATACACTTAATACAACACCTTCAGCAATTGGCAGTGTTATCTGGTCAACTGAATTTTCTCACACTTATCACAAGGCCATATTTTCTTGAACACAAATCGAAATGCACATCATTTTGTATTAGAAGAACGCCGAGAAGGCGCAGAGGTTTACAAAACCAAAACAGCTATGAAGCTGACAAAGCAAAGTAAAATAGCTACTCCTTCTGTCACCATTTAGGTGGTGCAAACACTTTTCAAGGTCTAAATTTGAACAACGAACTATGGATTATATATCACGAGAGGCAGAGGGAGCACAAAGCTAACAAGACTAAAGCAGAGTAGCAAAAGTGAGCAAGAGTTTAATGCTGAGCGTCCAAGCTAACTTTCAAGAGGCCTGTCGTGAAGGGTGAGCTCCTCAGCACCTTAGCGCCAGCTAGTTTCCACTGTTCAGCTTCCAAGGGGATAGCTTCTGCAACACACCATGTAGAAGCAGCAATGCTAAGTTATATTGCATCAGTAAGCTAGCTGTACAATTCAGTTCAGTTTATATTTGCACAATGGATTTCCGTATTTCTGCACTGTTAGGTGGTTAAAACTTAAAAGGCATCTAGTTGTTCGTTTGGGTTGTTTAAGTAAAACATGGATGCATTATTTCCCAGTTCCATTTCCTTTGAAATACTACCTCCATTCCATAAAATAAGGCGTATAAATTTTGTCAAAAGTCAAATATTGTAAGGTCTGACCAAATTTATAGAAAAAACCACCAAAAACTATAATACTATATAAATATAATATGAAAGATTATTTAATAATGTATCTAATAAGATTGATTTGACATTGTAGATGTTGATAGTTTTTTTATAAAATTTGGTTAAAATTGGTACGCCTTATTTTATTTAACGGAGGGAGTAACTCTGAAGTCATAGTTGACTGATGTAATTTCTGGAGTTCTCATTAGCTTAGTTATCCTGACAATTGATTATGTTCCCAATGTTCCAGACTGTTGATTTTAAAGGTCATATACTTCAGTTCTCCGGATTTGTGTGGCATGAGAGTGATGTAAGCTGCGCTTAAAATTTTCAATTATCCATTTTATTCAGGTGATGGAAATGGTTAAATCTTTAAAAGTTGTATTTTTCTGTAGGAAAAGCAGAGAGCCAAGGCAAAGGAGAAGCTTGACAGGTGTATGAAAGACATGTTGGTGGAACTCTGTTCCCTCCTTGCTATTCCGGTTCCCAAAACAAACATTAGAAAGGTGATTTAATGTTCTGTTCATAGAACAAAGATTTTGTTAGCAATGGCGCAGTGCAATAGCGTTATGAATGTGGCATCTTAATAGTTTGAGATAACTCATGTAGGAAGATATCGTGGCAAAGCTCTTGGATTTCATTGCTGAACCTCATTCTATGTCTGATTCTGGCCTCTCTGATGACCAGGTGAGATTAACAGACATCCCTATCATGGTATCAGATGTGTGCCGTAGTACCTTACTGTTGTGATGTTTTTACGGCTGTATGTATTAAAATGCACTGTAATTTATCATATGTCGTGTTTTTTATTCTCAGGGGTCAAATTCTAGGAAGCGCAAGAGAGGAGGCGATAGTTCAAGTAAGACTCCGGATGCCACTCCCAAGAGGTCTAAGAAGGTACTGTATCAAATTTATCAGATGCAACCTATCGACTATAGTTTATGCAGTTGCAATTGTCAAAAATGCCTTATTAATATCAGCAACATCTATTAGTGCTTTTTTGTTGCAATGGAATTAGTAACATCATGTTGATAACATGTTACAGGTGAAGTTCTGCTTAGCTCGTGATGATTTGTTAATGTTACCACACCCATGATCATAATTGTTTGATTATTATTAAAATCTTGTTCTCACTGTTGCTTCAGAAATTAGGTGATGACGAATCCCCAAGTAAAAGGCGTAAACAAGCTCTGGAGTATGATAGTGATGAAGATATGGAGGATAGAGACCAGCCTATGATGTCTGATAGTGAGGAAGACGCAGATGAAGCTCCTGATAAACAGGAGGATGGCTATGACTTGGTGGAAGAGAAGGGGAGTAAGAAGTCCTCAGAAATAAAAGATTCTGCAGGTAAAAAGAAGGCTGCTGCAGGGAGCACCCTGAAGACAGGTCCTCCAAGGACAACAAGCAAGAGTGCAGGCAAAACACCACCATCAAAAGTTTCCAAGGAAAAGGAGAGCCCTGATGAGAGTGCAAAGGTCTTCTCTAGAAAGAAGAAACCCATCATATCGAAACGTACTCCAAGCTCGGAAAAGGAGATAGAAGAAAAGAAGTCAATAGGTACCACATTTGACTTTATGGTGCTTACTTGCCCTTCTCTATGATGTTTTGTAATTGTCAGTCTAGTTCTTGCTATCCGGCGTATGGATTTGCTGGTTATTTCATGGCAATACTCTTTATACTCTATTCCTTTTCCGGTTTTGAAGGGCCTCATTCCAGTACTTGATGCGATTAATGCTTATGGCATAATCGCAGAAATATCTTCCATTTTATGATAACCATCAGTGCATAATGTTGTCAGATTGTCTGGCAAATTCTAATGATTCTATATTTATCTAGGTAAAGAGGCAACGAAGGGCAAAGGTGAATCAGCTGAAGGAGATTTGCCCAGTAAGGCTGAGCTGAAAAAGACCATTATTGGAATTCTTAAAAAAGTTGACTTCAACACGGTTGGTTACACCTTGTTCATTGATCTCACCATTTTATTATTTGGTGTCAATATATGTCCCTATAGGCTGCAGTATTATTGTTTCCTAACTCTAGTGGTAGTGGGTATCTCAACAGAAGTAATGTTAATTTCTTCAATCGTATTACTAGAAGATTGCTCGCCCTTTTGTTTTGGCTGCTCTAGGGCCTAGTTGACCTCTTGTTTTTACTCAAAATTTCTTATGCGGAACTGACATTTGGAAATTTGATTTTGCAGTCCACTTTTAGCGACATTCTTCAGAAGCTCGGTAAGCCTTTCAGACATGTTTTGTCGTAGATGCAGTTTGTTGATCAGACATTTTAACAAGTTTCTATCATACAGTTGACCATTACAAGATTGATCTGACCCCAAGAAAAGGAGCTATCAAAATTATGATTCAAGATGAGCTGACAAAGTTATCAGAGGAGGCAGATGATGATGAAGATGAAAGCGAAGATGTGGAGAAGAAACAGCCACTGCGTCGAGGATTGTGAAACACCATAGCAGTAGCGCCCAGTGTTAATGCCTACCTCTCTCTTTTGCCTTGATGGGCACTTGGGCAGCCCGATGTTAATTACCGTTACTCCCTGTTCGTGAAGACTAAAACCCTGCCCTTGTTTGTGTATGCTAAACATAACCTGTAGGCAGCTCCACACCTGTAGCTGACTGATGGGTGACAATTGTAGGTAACTTCTGTCTGTAGATTTGCATATGGTGTCCAAAACTCTGCAATGGTTGGTCATTGGCATATGGACTGGACAGATTAGATTATCATTATGTGTATTTCTGTGACTTGTTTTTGTTCATTACTACTCCGAATTGTGAGGATGGTTATTTCTACCATTTGTGCTTGTTGATAGGGGGCAAGTCTTCCTTATTTGCCTTTGCTTTGAATGGGAGTATGCTCCTCGCATATGTGAATCACGCCATTCATATGGGCTGATGATTTTTTAAAATTTGCTGGAAAAATAAGGATTGACCTCTTGATGATTTTAATTGGGTGTAATTTGCTCCCACGTACTCCATAGTCCATATGTTATGGTACACAGGTGAGGATTGAACTTGTGTTCAAAATGGTGATTAGATGCCTGAACAGATGCGAGCCTAAAGCAACTGGTACTGCATACATGTGCTGTTGGTTTGGCTCAGATTTATGGACTTTTAAGGCTCCACTCCGTTAGTCCGTAACATTCCACTGAAGATTTGGTGAGTCTGATCAACGTTTTACATCATGATTTATTCAATAACAATGCTGCTTCATAAATTTTAATCTAACACTGCATTGTGATTTGAATTTGTAGTACACCGAGTGGTACATGAATAAATCGATAAAAGACTAGCCAAACTGGTTGTCTGGGGAAGATGCGGATGAAGATGGCAAAGAAGACGCTGAGAAACAGCACAGCAATAAGGCAAGGTGCGAACACCGCAGTTTCTGTGCCCCATTTTCTTGGCAAGTTGCATGTATTGTTATCTAAACACAAGCGCCAACAGCTTGTGTCTTGGGTGTTCTCATCACAGGGAACTTCTGTAGGCTAACTGGATAAAAGCGCTCCTATGCAATCCAGGTTTCCGAATTTGGATATCCTGCGTAAAACTCCAAATTTGCATGACGCGAACATTTTGTATTGCATGAACGTTTCTCTATTCGCAGTTTACAAGGGAAATGTACGCACACGTGGATAATCTTGGTGCTTACAATTTGATGACAGGTAAAGTATTTGCCCCAGCACGGAATAAACGATGAATAAACGATTAAAAATATAATTTTAAATGCAGTTTGCTAATTCTCAGTTGGCTGAAATTTTGATGAAAAAGGAGGATACTTTTAGTATTGAAAGTGTGCAATTTTGATGATAAAGGAGGATAATTTTAGAAATAGTTTATTAGAACTTACTGTTAAAAAATGCATTATGCAGCTGCAAAATGTGCATGTGATTCTTCCAAACACTGTTTGCCAAAAGTAAATAGATTCTAACAAACAGCTGACACCATCACACCAAAAACCACCTCACACCGTAGAGTTGCACAGGTGATGCTCGAGGCCGGCCTTCTGATGCAGGGGAGCGGGCTAGGGCCTGCCTGGCTCGGCGCAATCTCTCCATAAGAAGATGCGAGGGCGTTGCTTTCGGTGCCTCAGCCACCGCCACTTCGCCATAGTTTGCCGAGAGCCCAAGGTCTGCTGGAAGTGCCATCAACCAGGCCACCTCGCCAGCAGCTGCAAGGAGCCACCTGCCTGCCACCACCTGCCGCCCAACAGCGTCGAGCATCAGCCTCTGTCTCGCCGTTTCGTTCCTTCCGTGACGTCCTCATGGCGCCAGTGGACCTCGCGGACAGGCCGGAAGAGCACGAGATCTTCTTCATGGCGAGCCCGGAGCAGGACGTGAGCTACACCAAGACGAACGAGGTGATGCTGGCAGTGCGGTGCTACAAGGAGGTTGTGGATGGCGCTCTCTCGGAGGAGAACGAGCGGGACATGTGCTGCTCCACGGCGGCGGCGGAGGTGTTGCTGCCCAACGAGCGGTGCCACAAGGAGAGCGTGGATGGAGCTCTCACAGAGGAAAACGAGCGGGTCGGGCTGATGATGCCACCAAAGCAAGGAAAGGATGGCGACCGCGAGGCGAGGGAGCAGGTTTCCGCGGTAGAGTCGGAGGAGATATTGGCGTGGCAAGGTCTGATCGGCGAGATTTCGGCGTGGGACTCGTGTCCGGCCTCGGGGTGGTCCCCGCGTCCGGTTGTGAGCGACGAGCCGCCTTCTTTCGTCTCGCCAGGTGATGCGTCCTGCGAGGTGGTGCTGTTGTGCAAGGAGGTGGAGGATGAAGAGCAGTGCATTGCCGAGCCTGGAGCGGGCTCTACCCTGTTGTCCGCTCAGGGTGAGATCGTTGCTGAGAAGGTGGACGGGCAGCAGTTCGTGATGGACTTTGTCTCGCCGGTGCAGGCTGGACCTGGGCAGCAGGACATGGAGGTCGGTGCAGCTCTGTGCCCCTTGTCGGGCTTCTTAGCCCGGATCACGGTGCCACTTGCGGCTGCCGTATTGGGCACGCTGGCCATGCCGTTGGTCCACGAGAGGGAGGTGGAGCCGCCGTCTGTGTGGAGGAGCGAGAGACTCGCCAAGCTGCACCCGAAAGGCGCCAACATCGAGCAGCTGGCCAGGGAGACCGTGGCGCGCCGTCTCGGCTCGCTGACCGAGGAGGCCCACCCTCGGGCGCCAGCAAGAGGACTTCTTGGCCTTGTTAGATGTCTCGGACCGGCCCTTCTCAGACCAGGAGGTGGCGGCCATCGACGACCTCGTCCTCGCCGTGAACAAGACCAAGAAGAAGAAGACAACGTCAGGGACGAGGATGGTGCGGCAGATGCCGCCGGGGGAGCCTAGATGATGAAGTTTCTGATGCTTGGACACTCCTCCTTGCAAATGCTGAGAGGAGGTGTTTTTTGTGTCTGTGGGGCACAGGGAGAACGGTGCGTTGCTGATCGAGGTTGTCTGTTGTCATGGCGAGCACTTGTGGGTTCTTCACACGAGGCTAGGAGAGCGACTGGCGAAACCATCATCCACTTGTTTTGGCGGACAGGGAAGGAGAGGAGCCAAAGGACCCTATGCAATGTGGCAATCTCGCCTTTGGAGGTGGCGGCTTTGGTGCGGGAGGAGTTGGCGGTGCGGGCTTTCGCCCACACACAAGATTCTGGAGACTAGTTTTTGTTGTTTTTTGCTTGTGAAGGGATTTTTTCCCTAACTCGAAATTCTGTACATAACACTCTATTCTATCTAATCGGATGACGGATACGACCGTCTTAAACCTCAAAAAAAAATTACACCACACCTATATATGAGCACAGTACAATAGTAGAAAAGAACCTAACTGCTCATCACGACATAAATCATCAGTCAGTTTGGCGATGCCAGCATCGATGTCAGAGGGGGAGCTTGTGGCGCCCAGACCGCAGAACTATACAGTGATGCTGTGTGTCACCGGTTAGGCGATACAACCGGAGGTTACGGGTTTACCACTCCCCGGCCAAAACCTTTGGCAGGCGTTGCTCGGAATGGATCATCGGCAATGCAACACCCCGATTGATGCCCTAACGCAGGCACAACTATCAATGCATAATAGAGAGATCAAGACTTGTGGAACAACTGGCAATCACAGACTCTACGGCTCAAAGCATTATAGTTGAACTCTTATAATAGAGAAAGATAGCAAATATTACAACCAGAGGTCACAGAACCAACAGTACATCATGCGGAAGCGAATTAAGTTGTTCTAAACAACAAGATCCAAATTATGGCCTAAGAGGCCTATAAATAACATTCCAGCGCCAGCTGCTCCAGGATGTCCCAAGCTGCCACCTGGGAACCCCAGACTACACGTCGACGTCCACATAGAACCCACCTTCAGTGTCTGTGAAGTCCTCCACTGAAATCAAATAAACAACGTTGAGTTCGACGAACTCTGCAAGATTACTAGAGCTACTAGCTCAATGATTGGCTTTCAAAGGTTTTATGGCTGTTTTGCGTAAAGCTGGTTTTCTTTATAAAAGACATATGGCATCGACTAATCAGAATATTTTCAAAAGGGGAGAAGAAGTAAACTCTTTTCTTTTGATCAACTTCATCAACAACCACCATCAATCACTTCACCTGTCTACCAAGGCACCTCCCCGAATCACCCTCGAGGAAGTCAACCTTGCATTCTTGGTAGTACCTTTAGTACTCAGGTTTTAATCATTCCGCTCAAGTTTCTCTATGGTCTTATCGTCCTTTCCCAAGTCGTCCATAACCGCGGACACGGCTTTTCGAAAAGATTTACCCTGCAGGGGTGTACTATTTTTAACCACCAGTACCGTCCGGCTCATTGCCTATGCAATTAGCTCTCTTCGGGGAAAGCCGGCTGAGTGGGAGCGGCTACAACCTTTACCTTGCTTGAGACTAACCCAGGATCATCAGTGAGGACGGGACAGGTTCAGTGCCTCCAACACCCTGCCCCGTGGCCACTCATTTTCCTAAACACCACCATCCTCATCCCAGTCCTGGCCACCGTCTTCACGCACGCGCAAATGGAAGCTCAAACTAGAGGACCCTGGCTAGTCCCTCCCAAGTTAGTCGGTCGATAGGGATTCCATATGTCCCACCGATGGAAGCACGCTCAGTCTTGGTTCAAGAGGTAAAGAACTCGCACCTAGGCGTCGAGAACGGGACAACCCACCACATCCCATGTGGCCTCTCATCCCCGCCTTTAAGCAGTTTATTTATGTCCTCACAATTTTCCACAACATCCGGTCATTCCATCAACTGTTCCGACAATTGAAACATCCACGGGACTAATAAGCATTTAACTAAGCATGGCTAAGCATATATCACAAGTATAATTAACTCAGGCCAACACTTCAGTCCTATGGATATTAGGAAGGATACAGGTAATGGCAACAGGTATCTAATGCAACTAGTAGGATACTCTAATCCAGGCAAAAGACATTTGGAACCGAATGCAATATTATAGTGGAGAAAATAATTGCGAAAAATAGGAGGAGACATGCTCAGAGGGGGGATTACGCTTGCCTTGTTCAGGGGGCTGGTAATACGGTTCGTCAGGGTATTGTGGTGGAACCCCGACTGCTTGATCTATCGATGTATAAAAACACCGGAGAGAACACAATCAATAACCACACATGCATAACAAATGCAATGCGCAAACACATGATGACATGATAGTTTAATGCAACTAATGGATCATAAACATGATCAACAAGTTAAATGAGTTGTCCCAAATCATATGGCAATATTTGGCACAAACCCATATTTATCTTAATAGTTTCTATAGCTAAATCCAATTAGACCAGTAGCTAATTATCCATCAAACATGCATGGACATGATGTTTTAGGGTAGGTATTGATTTGCTGAGCATTTTGATATAAAGAACACATTTTTCTGATTAATCAATATTAAGTTATTGAATTTATAAAATCCATTTTAAATCTGCCCTTTTACTAAAGTGCAAGAAAAAGTTAATTCCATTATTTAGTTCAGCATGGAAATGATGTTAGAATGTGAAGTTTATTCCACTGATCATTTTGATATCTTATTTGCAATTTTTGGATCAATATTTAATAAGTTATGAATTTTATAAAATCCTTTTCTTTTCTGCCATTTTCCCAATTTATTTTAAACAGTATTAAAAATAATTATACATGTTTGGGAAAGTGGTGAAACATGAAGTCTATTAAGTGCTGAACATTTTGATACTTCAAACTTAAATTTTGGAGTATTATTTTTAAAGTTATATATTTTACAAAATCATTTTATATTCTGCCCTTTTACTAAAGTGCAAGAAAAAGTTATTTCCAGTATTTAGTTAGACATGCAAATGATGTTATGAGGTAAGGTTATTTCTCCTGATCAGTTTGATATATCATTTGCAATTTTTGGATTAGTATTTAATAAGTTATGGAATTTACAAATTTGTATTTGAATCTACCTATTTGTATAAATTCCAGGAATTAATCCAAAACGTTTTTCACCGAGGCATTTCTACACATGGCCACTGACCAGTGGGTCATTTAGCCACGTTGCCGCTGACGCAGCGCGTGTGGTTGCTGTGCGCGCCTGAGCCGCTGACCGGTGGGGCCCGCTTGTCAGTGAGCGGAATAAACCAGAAAAAGGTGCGCGCTGCGGGGTTCGAACTCGCGTCTCGCGAGCGTGCGCGCGTGTGCTAGCCACTGGGCTAGCTCAAGCTTGGTGCTAGTATACGGGAGCACAACTATTTGATGTAGTAACCGTGCACGTCGACGTCGCGCGCGGCCGCGGTGACCACCGGCGGCGAGGTGCACGGATGCAAGGTTCTACGGCGCGCGGGGACCTACTAAAACATGCAAACATCGCGTACTGGTGCGGGCTATCCAGTGGCGAAGCCACGAACCATGTGGTCACCGGAGAGTGCTCCGGCGACGATGCCGGGCGGCGGCGCGCTACGGCTACGACGGATACGACGAACTACGGTGAGCTGGGATGAACAGAGATGTCCAGGAGGACGGCGTGCTCACCCTCGTCGCGTGAGACCAAACGGCTGCAGAAGAGGAGGACCAGAACGGCGGCGAGCTTGCTCGGAGGTTGGCGGCCGGAAGCGGAGAAGATGGTGTCGATCTCCGCAACGACGACGATCCGGCTTGATTCCTTGGGCAGTGAGGAAGACGACGTCGAGACGGAGCTTTTGGTTCTCGCCGATTCGTCAATGGCGGCTCCAGTCGACGGCGATGCGGCGGCAAGCTCGGGCTAGGTCACAACCATGGAAGAAGAAACGGAGAGGGAGAAATATCTGGGGCAGGGAGAGCAGAGGAGCGGCCCCGTGGTCTTCTTATCTCCTCACAGGGGAGAGGAGAGGAGGGGGCCGGGCGGCGCGACGCAGGACGTCGTGGGGGGCCTCCCTCTGTCGCCGGTCATGGCGCGGCCGTGTCGGGCGGGAGGAGAGAGACGACACAGTTTTACAAAAACCCCCTTGCACTTCTTTTCCCAATTACAACGAAGTCTTTTTCTGTTCTGGAATAAATAAACAGCACTGTATTTGAAATATTTGGGGTACTTACATAATTCCAAATTTGATGAAATTTTTGGGGTATTCTCTTTGCACCAGAGGCAAGCCCTCATAAAAATTTGAGGTCAATTGGAGTTCATTTGAGTGGAGAATAAAATAGGGAATTGCTTATGGTATTATTGAATTTTCCCATTTCTTTAAATTCTACCATTTGAATTTCTTTGAGAGAAATATATTTTGAACTCTTGTAACTTCCTTGACAAATATGGATTATCATTTGTATTTGTGTTTGTCAAAACAAACACATTTGAATTGCAAGGATTGAATTTAATTGATGCTCGTGTTTGCATTTGTTTTAATTTGTTCTCATAACTCTGTTTCAACTTGAACACTAAAAACAAATAATGCCATGATGCATGAATGAAATGCAAAAGTGAAAATTTCGTTCACATTTTAGGTTCACAAACTTGGGGCTGTTACAATTCTACCCCCCTTACAGGAATCTCGTCCCGAGATTCTAAGATTGCGGAAAGAAGTCAGGATACTCCTCACGAAGACTAGACTCCCTTTCCTAGGTTGCTTCCTCCTTGGAATGGTGAGACCACTGAATTTTTAGGAACTTGGTGGTCTTGTTACGCGTCTTCCTTTTTGCTTCATCCAGGACACGGATAGGGTGCTCGCGATAAGTGAGATCCTCCTGGATATCCAGCTCCTCATGATTGACTCCATGAATAGGATCTTTGAAACAACGACGGAGTTGGGATACATGAAACACATCATGCACATCTGGGAAGTTGGCTGGTAGCTCCAACTGATAGGAAAGATCTCCTCGCTTGGCCAGAATGGTGAAAGGGCCAACGTAGCGAGGGGCCAATTTTCCCTTGATCCCGAAGCGGCGAACGCCTCGAAGGGGAGAGACACGGAGGTAGGCTTTATCACCAATTTCATAGTGAACCTCCTGATGATGCTTATCATAGTAGCTCTTCTGCCTTGACTGAGCAATCTTTAGATTCTCTCTTATGATTCTAACTTTCTCCTCAGCTTCATTGATAATATCTGGACCAAAGAGTGTCCTCTCTCCGGTCTCGGACCAATTTAGCGGAGTTCGGCATTTTCTTCCATATAGAGCCTCGAATGGGGCCATACCTAGACTAGCTTGATAACTATTGTTATAGGAGAACTCCGCGAAGGGAAGATACTTCTCCCAACCCTTGCCAAAGGAGATTACACATGCCCTGAGCATGTCCTCCAGAACTTGGTTCACTCTCTCGGTCTGACCATCGGTTTGAGGATGGTAGGCGGTACTGAAATTGAGTCGGGTTCCCATAGCATTTTGGAAACTCGTCCAAAACTTGGATACGAAGATACTTCCACGGTACGATATGATCCTCAGAGGGACCCCACGCAATGGAACAATACGAGCCACATATAAGTCAGCCAGTTGACTTACACGTATCTCGTCGCGGACAGGTAGGAAGTGAGCGACCTTGGACAGTCGATCAATGATTACCCAGATAGCATTGTTGCCCTTAGGGGACCTAGGAAAACCGGTGATGAAATCCATACCAATTTCATCCCATTTCCACTCCGGGACTGCAATAGGGCGAAGAGTGCCGGCAGGCCTTTGATGTTCAGCCTTTACCCGTCGACATGTGTCGCATTCAGCAACATACTTGGCAATTTCTCGTTTCATCCGAGTCCACCAGAACTGCGGTCGTATGTCTTGGTACATTTTGGTACTACCGGGATGAATAGAGAGAGGTGACTCATGCGCTTCTTGGAGGATCAGCTCCTTCAGATTCCCTGTCTTCGACATTACTAAGCGGTCACCAAAGTAAACGACTCCGGATTCATCTTCGAGAAACATTTGGCCTTCCCGCTAGCAATGTTCTTCTTGATATTAAGAATACAGTCATCACGTTTTTGCGCCTCCTTTATCTGGTCTTCAAGAGTAGACTTGATCTCCAGATTTGCTAGATAGCCAGAGGGAACAATTTCCAGTTCAAACGGCGAACTCTTTACAAAGAGCAGGTTGAGCCTCCTCAACCATCAGATTGTTGCAATAGGACTTCCGACTTAGCGCGTCAGCCACGACGTTGGCTTTGCCGGGTTGATAGTTCAGACTCACATCATAGTCCTTGATTAACTCTAACCAACGCCTCTGCCTGAGATTTAAATCTGGCTGTGTGAAGAGGTACTTCAGACTCTTATGATCCGAGAAAATCTCGCAACGGTTACCAAACAGGTATGGTCTCCACTGCTTCAGAGCATAAACAACAGCGGCAAGCTCTAGATCATGAGTAGGGTAGTTGTGTTCATGCGGCTTCAATTGGCGGAAGCATATGCCACCACATGGCCCTCTTGCATTAGTACACAACCCAAGCCTTGCAGGGAGGCGTCACAGAAGACGACAAAATCCTTGCTGGTGTCCGGCAGGACGAGCACAGGAGCAGGTGAGTTTGGCTTTCAGTGTTGGAAGCTCTCTTCAGCTTCGTCCGTCCATGCAAACTTTTTATCCTTCTTGAGAAGGTCAGTCATGGCCTTGGCTATCTTGGAGAAACCTTCGATGAATCGGCGGTAGTAACCCGCCAATCCGAGAAAGCTACGAATGTCCTTGACTGACATTGGAGTTTTCCAATCCAAAATGGATTGAATCTTGTCGGGAATGACTGCCACACCATTAGCGGATATCACATGACCAAGGAAGACAAGTTTATCCAACCAGAACTCACACTTGGAGAACTTGGCATAAGGCGGTGTTCTCGAAGTCGTGTCAGAACCAACCGAAGATGCTCAGCATGTTCTTCGTCGGTTTTGAATAACGAGGATGTCATCGATGTAAATGACGACAAACTTGTCAAGATAATCCATGAAGATGGAGTTCATGAGCCTCATGAAAGTAGCTGGAGCATTGGTGAGACCAAAGGACATGACGGTATACTCATATGAGCCATAGCGAGTAACAAATGCCGTCTTTGGGATATCCTCCTTTCTGATCTTGATCTGATGGTATCCTGACCTCAGATCCATCTTGGAGAATACTGTTGCACCAGCTAACTGATCTAACAGATCATTGATCCGGGGAATAGGATACTTGTTCTTGATTGTCACCGCATTCAACGGCCTATAATCAGAAACCAAACGAGGAACGGTAGAATCCCTCTTCTTGACGAAGAGTACCGGACAACCCCAAGGTGAACTGCTAGGCTGAATAAAATCCTTCGCTAACAGCTCATCGATTTGCTCTTTCAACAGAGCCAACTCTTCCACCGGCATACGGTAGGGTTTCTTGGAAATCGGAGCAGTACCTGGCATTAGATCTATGACAAACTCCACACTCGATCAGGTGGCATGCCAGGCAATTCTTCCGGGAACACATCCGGGAAGTCACACACCACGTGTATTTCATGAATTTCAGGAGGGGACAAGCCTTCCATAAAGTAGAGGCTGATCTCTGGTGAGAGGGGAATGATGAGGATGGAGGTCTTGATAGTGCAGACCAATACTCTACAATGTCGCCGGAAGAAGTGGTCACGGTAATGTTCTTGGCAGCACAGTCGAGATTAGCCCGGTATTTTACTAACCAGTCCATGCCCAGTATGACATCAATGCCGTTTGACTTCAAAGCTACCAGCGCAAAAGGGAAGGACCAGTGACCTATAGTAATCTGGACCTCCGGGGTAACCCCATCGGTTTGCCATTTGGAACCAGGCGTGGAGATCACCAAGGGACGTCTCATCTTCTCGAACGGTATGTGGTGGTCTTTTGCAAAGGCTATGGAAATGAATGAATGCGATGCTCCAGAGTCAAACAAAACTGTAGCTGGGTTGTCGTTGATTCGTAACTCACCCATAAGACGCCGGGGTCCTCCTCAGCTTCTTCAGCAGAGACATGGTTCAGGCGACCACGCACAATAGGACCAGCCTTGCCAGCTGGAGTGGCGGGGGCTCGTGCAGGTGCACCGAAATAGGTGCCTTTTGGGGGCACTCCCTGGAGTAGTGGCCAGCCTGGCCACAGCTGTAGCAAGTGTTTCCAGGAGGGGCAGATGCTGAGGGCGATACCCACTTCCGCTCGCCCCAGGTGTCGAAGTAGAGGGGCGCGGCGGTGGTGGCCTGTGTCCCGCGGCCCTCGGCATGAATGGAGCACGCGGCACAACGCTGTAGGGAACGAAAACCCTGCGCTTCTTGCTCTGAGAAACCGAGGAACTCGGGTGGTCCCCTTGTGCTGGCCTCTTGGAAGCCTCAAATTCCTTCCTTCCCTGCTCAAGAGTAAGAGCCTGGTTGAACAGCTCCTGGTAGTTCTGGAACTTGAAGGGCAGCAACTCATAGCGGAGCCTCGGCGCAAGCCCCTTGCGGAACAACTCTTGCTTGTCAGCATCATTGGTCACGTCCCGTGGGGCGTAACGAGAGAGATGGTTGAATGCACATCCATAAGCTCGGAGATCCATACGACCCTGGTGCAGATCCAGGAACTCCCTCCTCTTCAGGTCCATTATTGGCTGAGGTATGTAAGCCGCACGAAAGGCTGTGCGGAAATCCGCCCAAGTGAAAACATGGTCTGCTGCGAATAGCGCCACATGACTCTCCCACCAACAGCCAGCCGCACCAGTCAGGAGGTAGGTGGCAAAGTTGACCTGCTCGGCCACTGGTACATGCAGCGCGCCGAACTGGCGCTCCAGAGCGCGAAGCCAGTCATCAGCGTCCAGTGGCTCCTTAGCATCAGAGAAGGTGGGTGGCTGCGAGCGCAGGAACTCAGTGAGAGTGTTGCACTCATTGTTCTCCGGGTATTCTGCTGCACCAACTGCTCGAGCAGCCGCTCATTGCGCCCGCGGTTCTCCTCAATGGCCATCAAGACCTGCGCCATTGAAGGGGGTGGCGGCGGTTCCTCATCATTGTTGTTGTTACCGCGGCCTCCTCGAGCCATTCTGGAGAATTGACAAGGACACCGTTAGTATCTATCTCCGAATGGTTGAGACAAAAGCATTAGCGTCTACTCAAGTACACAGACTAGGGACGATAATACTTTGGGTAACAACGAACAAGGGACCAACAAGATGGAACTTGGGTCAAAGATCAGCATCATGTACCACTAGCGTGAGATTCAAATGGTTAAGAAACCACGTGATTCAACCCACACTATCCGGCACAATCCGGGACCTTCTGTTCAAGTCCTTGGGTTAAAACCCAAAGAAGGAATAAGTGATTAGGCTCAGTAGGGATAACAGGGTTCTCAACATCTGAGTTGATTTCGGACTGTAGCGCAGCGGGAGCAACCGGACACATAACACTAAAGGTAGAACCCACCCTCGTTTCTTTAGGATCACGGGGAGTAAAACTTTTAACTCAAATAGAGGTAAGATTGCTCCGAGATTAGAATGTAACCAGATAAGGAGTAAAAAGAATCCTAAGATGGTTTTCACAACTCATTTTTAGGTTAAAAATAATTTTCACAAACACTAGACTCAACGTCGACCAGTAGAAGGGTTTCCTACAGGCAGTCCTGCTCTGATACCAACTTGTGGCGCCCCGACCGTAGAACTATACAGTGATGCTGTGTGTCACCGGTTAGGCGATACAACCGGAGGTTACGGGTTTACCACTCCCCGGCCAAAACCTTTGGCAGGCGTTGCTCGGAATGGATCATCGGCAACGCAACACCCGATTGATGCCCTAACGCAGGCACAACTATCAATGCATAATAGAGAGATCAAGACTTGTGGAACAACTGGCACATCACAGACTCTACGACTCAAAGCATTATAGTTCAACTCTTATAATAGAGAAAGATAGCAAATATTACAACCAGAGGTCACAGACCCAACAGTACATCATGCGGAAGCGAATTAAGTTGTTCTAAACAACAAGATCCAAATTATGGCCTAAGAGGCCTATAAATAACATTCCAGCGCCAGCTGTTCCGGGATGTCCCAAGCTGCCACCTGGGAACCCCAGACTACTCGTCGACGTCCACATAGAACCCACCTTCAGTGTCGGTGAAGTCCTCCACTGAAATCAAATAAACAACGTTGAGTTCGACGAACTCTGCAAGATTACTAGAGCTACTAGCTCAATGATTGGCTTTCAAAGGTTTTATGGCTGTTTTGCGTAAAGCTGGTTTTCTTTATAAAAGACATCTGGCATCGACTAATCAGAATATTTTCAAAAGGGGAGAAGAAGTAAACTTTTCTTTTGATCAACTTCATCAACAACCACCATCAATCACTTCACCTGTCTACCAAGGCACCTCCCCGAATCACCCTCGAGGAAGTCAACCTTGCATTCTTGGTAGTACCTTTAGTACTCAGGTTTTAATCATTCCGTTCAAGTTTCTCTATGGTCTTATCGTCCTTTCCCAAGTCGTCCATAACCGCGGACACGGCTTTTCGAAAAGATTTACCCTGCAGGGGTGTACTATTTTTAACCACCAGTACCGTCCGGCTCATTGCCTATGCAATTAGCTCTCTTCCGGGGAAAGCCGGCTGAGTGGGAGCGGCTACAACCTTTACCTTGCTTGAGACTAACCCAGGATCATCAGTGAGGACGGGACAGGTTCAGTGCCTCCAACACCCTGCCCCGTGGCCACTCATTTTCCTAAACACCACCATCCTCATCCCAGTCTGGCCACCGTCTTCACGCACGCGCAAATGGAAGCTCAAACTAGAGGACCCTGGCTAGTCCCTCCCAAGTTAGTCGGTCGATAGGGATTCCATATGTCCCACCGATGGAAGCACGCTCAGTCTTGGTTCAAGAGGTAAATAACTCGCACCTAGGCGGCGAGAACGGGACAACCCACCACATCCCATGTGGCCTCTCATCCCCGCCTTTAAGCAGTTTATTTATGTCCTCACAATTTTCCACAACATCCGGTCATTCCATCAACTGTTCCGACAATTGAAACATCCACCGGACTAATAAGCATTTAACTAAGCATGGCTAAGCATATATATCGCAAGTATAATTAACTCAGGCCAACACTTCAGTCCTATGGATATTAGGAAAGTCCTATGAATATTAGGAAGGATACATGTAATGGCAACAGGTATCTAATGCAACTAGTAGGATACTCTAATCCAGGCAAAAGACATTTGGAACCGAATGCAATATTATAGTGGAGAAAATAATTGTGGAAAATAGGAGGAGACATGCTCAGAGGGGGGATTACGCTTGCCTTGTTCAGGGGGCTGGTAATACGGTTCATCAGGGTATTGTGGTGGAACCCCGACTGCTTGATCTATCGATGTATAAAAACACCGGAGAAAACACAATCAATAACCACACATGCATAACAAATGCAATGCGCAAACACATGATGACATGATAGTTTAATGCAACTAATGGATCATAAACATGATCAACAAGTTAAATGAGTTGTCCCAAATCATTTGGCAATATTTGGCACAAACTCATATTTATCTTAATAGTTTCTATAGCTAAATCCAATTAGACCAGTAGCTAATTATCCATCAAACATGCATGGACATGATGTTTTAGGGTAGGTATTGATTTGCTGAGCATTTTGATATAAAGAACACATTTTTCTGATTAATCAATATTAAGTTATTGAATTTATAAAATCCATTTTAAATCTGCCCTTTTACTAAAGTGCAAGAAAAAGTTAATTCCATTATTTAGTTCAGCATGGAAATGATATTAGAATGTGAAGTTTATTCCACTGATCATTTTGATATCTTATTTGCAATTTTTGGATCTATATTTAATAAGTTATGAATTTTATAAAATCCTTTTCTTTTCTGCCATTTTCCCAATTTATTGTAAACAGTATTAAAAATAATTATACATGTTTGGGAAAGTGGTGAAACATGAAGTCTATTAAGTGCTGAACATTTTGATACTTCAAACTTAAATTTTGGAGTATTATTTTTAAAGTTATATATTTTACAAAATCATTTTATATTCTGCCCTTTTACTAAAGTGCAAGAAAAAGTTATTTCCAGTATTTAGTTAGACATGCAAATGATGTTATGAGGTAAGGTTATTTCTCCTGATCAGTTTGATATATCATTTGCAATTTTTGGATTAGTATTTAATAAGTTATGGAATTTACAAATTTGTATTTGAATCTACCTATTTGTATAAATTCCAGGAATTAATCCAAAACGTTTTTCACCGAGGCATTTCTACACATGGCCACTGACCAGTGGGTCATTTAGCCACGTTGGAGCTGGCGCAGCGCGTGTGGTTGCTGTGCGCGCGCTGAGCCGCTGACCGGTGGGGCCCGCTTGTCAGTGAGCGGAATAAACCAGAAAAAGGTGCGCGCTGCAGGGTTCGAACTCGCGTCTCGCGAGCGTGCGCGCGTGTGCTAGCCACTGGGCTAGCTCAAGCTTGGAGCTAGTATACGGGAGCACAACTATTTGATGTAGTAACCGTGCACGTCGACGTCGCGCGCGGCCGCGGTGACCACCGGCGGCGAGGTGCACGGATGCAAGGTTCTACGGCGCGCGGGGACCTACTAAAACATGCAAACGTCGCGTACTGGTGCGGGCTATCCAGTGGCGAAGCCACGGACCATGTGGTCACCGGAGAGTGCTCCGGTGACGATGCCGGGCGGCGGCGCGCTACGGCTACGACGAACTACGGTGAGCTGGGATGAACAGAGATGTCCAGGAGGACGGCGTGCTCACCCACGTCGCGTGAGACCAAACGGCTGCAGAAGAGGAGGACCAGAACGGCGGCGAGCTTGCTCGGAGGTTGGCGGCCAGAAGCGGAGAAGATGGCGTCGATCTCCGCAACGACGACGATCCGGCTTGATTCCTTGGGCAGTGAGGAAGACGACGTCGAGATGGAGCTTTTGGTTCTCGCCGATTCGTCAATGGCGGCTCCAGTCGACGGCGATGCGGCGGCGAGCTCGGGCTAGGTCACAGCCATGGAAGAAGAAACGGAGAGGGAGAAATATCTGGGGCAGGGAGAGCAGAGGAGCGGCCCCGTGGTCTTCTTATCTCCTCGCAGGGGATGAGAGGGGGGGGGGGGGGGGGGGGGGCGACGCAGGACGTCGTGGGGGGCCTCCCTCCGTCGCCGATCATGGCGCGGCCGTGTCGGGCGGGAGGAGAGAGACGACGCAGTTTTACAAAAAACCCTTGCACTTCTTTTCCCAATTACAACGAAGTCCTTTTCTGTTCTGGAATAAATAAACAACACTGTATTTGAAATATTTGGGGTACTTACATAATTCCAAATTTGATGAAATTTTTGGGGTATTCTCTTTTCACCAGAGGCAAGCCCTCATAAAAATTTGAGGTCAATTGGAGTTCATTTGAGTGGAGAATAAAATAGGGAATTGCTTATGGTATTATTGAATTTTCCCATTTCTTTAAATTCTACCATTTGAATTTCTTTGAGAGAAATATATTTTGAACTCTTGGAACTTTCTTGACAAATATGGATTATCATTTGTATTTGTGTTTGTCAAAACAAACACATTTGAATTGCAAGGAATGAATTTAATCGATGCTCGTGTTTGCATTTGTTTTAATTTGTTCTCATAACTCTGTTTCAACTTGAACACTAAAAACAAATAATGCCATGATGCATGAATGAAATGCAAAAGTGAAAATTTGGTTCACATTTTAGGTTCACAAACTTGGGGCTGTTACAGAGCTGGTCTCACAAGTTAGACCTATTGGCATTGCAATACTTCCTCCTCCTTAATCCATTTAATCCGTCTGCTCTGGATGAACTCCTCAAACATCCTGTTGAGCTCGTCAATCTCTAGCTTCTCTAGCTCCTGAGCCACTCCAGTGCAGGCTGGCTCCTCGACGATGACAACTGTCTCCAAGGTTACACTGTCTCCCTCGAGCCTGAATGATTCCGGTGTGGACGACACCGGAACGTCTTCTCGTTTCCCTCGCTCTCCCGAACGTTTCCCTCGCTCTCCCGAACAGCTCTCTGATGCACTGGCGGCGTTGCTACCGTGGTAAAGGCTTCCTGAACAAGAGCCACACGGTTGAACAAGATGAACGGCACATGGTGGCAGTTCAGAGGCCGTGTGATGATCATGGCTTTTAGATGGGGCCATGGTGCAGATGCTGAAGAAACATCGGCAATCGGCGGCGAGGAAGAGGAAGATGGCGTTGGAGAAGATGAACAGCGCCTTCTTGGTCGTGACGAAGCAGCACAACGCCGCAAGGAGCTGCCGACTAGCAGATAGGGCGGCACCGGAAGAAGCCCCGCCCATGGACGAGGAGCCAAGGTAGGAATTAGGAAAGCAACTGCGGATAGCACGAAGGCGACTCTCGAGACACTGACACTAGTGCTTCTCGTTCTGGCAGCGTCTTGTTGGTTGCCGCATTGCTCCTCCAGGTTACCACGGTGCTGGTCTAGATGCATCATGTGATCCATGCCCGATCGTCTCTTTTCTTTTCTTGCTTCGAGAGCAGGAGGCAGAAGGGAAAGAAGGCTCTTTTGTTTTGAACAAGGGAATGAAGGTTCTCTGTGTGATGGTTTGCTCTGCTCTGCTTCTGAGGGGAATCATGTATTTATGCTAGCTTACCGTACTGTACTAGTGGTACAAGTCGCGAAGCAATGATACAGGTCTGTTGGCTGGTTTCCTGGGATCCAACAGAGAGCAGTTTCAGATGCATGTACGAGTACTTTCGCTGCAATAGTTTAAACAGCCTTGCCACCTAAGGGTCTCCAGCCGGCCCCCCCAGCGCCCCCCAGGCGGCTTTTTTAGCGCCGGCGGAAGCAAAACCTTTCCAGTCGCGCCCCAGGAGGCCGATTTCCGCCGTTTCGCGCCGTTTCTAGCGCCGGCGTTCCCAGGCCAAACCCAACTGGCCGGGTTCAGCCTGGGGGGGGGGGGGGGGGGGGGGGGGGCAAAAGGCGACGTGGGCTAGCCTTGTCGGCGAGATGAGGCGTTTTCCCCTCCCCTTTTCCCCTTTGCGCGCCAACTCTCCCGCCATATCCCCTCCCATCCCGCAGCTCTCGCCATTTTCCCCCATTCCCCAAGATTTCGCCGCCATGCCGCCCAAGAAGTTCACCGGTCCACGCACCTCCGCCGCCGCGTCCTCCTCCACTCTGTCGCCATGAAGAAGAGGAAGCCCAGGCAGCCGAGGACGAAGCCGGACGGCATGACCACCGCCGAGTGGATCTCGGAACTGGCGCGTTGCAAGGTCGAGACAGCTAGCCGCCGGAAAAGGGAACAGGCGCAGCGCGCCAGGGAGCTGGCCGAAGGTGGCGGCGATTCCGGCGCCCAAGAAAACGAGGAAGAAGGTGAAGAAGGAGAAGAGGAGGAGGAGGTGAGGGAGGTGGATGCGCCGATTCCACCGCCCAAGGCGAGGATCGGCCTCCCACCTCACCCTCAGTTCGCCGGATGGACCAGCCAGTCCAGCGTGGCCTCGCCGACAGGGTTCTCGCCGTCGGGCTACTCGCCGTCCCCGTCACCTCGCTGGAGCGTGTCCCCCCACTACGTCCCCGTGTACGCCGACAGCGACCCACTCGGCGGATTCAACCCCAATGTCGCCTTTCCGCACGGTGCGCCTCAACCTCCGCCGCCCCCTCCTCCCCCGTATGCGGGATCGCCTGGATACTCGAGCTCGCCGTCGCTCCGCCGCAACCTCAACCCCATCCTGTTCGGCGGAATGCAAGGGGACACCTTCATGGGCGACCTCATCACCGCCGGCTCCAATGCCGCGGCCGCAGCCCCTGGGTTCTTGTCGCAGGCCGTAGATTCATCGCAGGCCTTCGTGGAGCCGGAGAGGCAGGAGACAGCCGAAGAAGATGGCGAGCCGGTTGTGGACGAGGTCCCAGGCGAAGAAGCCGCTGCCAAAGGCAAGGCGAAGAAGAAGGTCTCCAAGGTGCCGAAGCCGGCCGAGCCTCGGATCAAGTGGAGCTACAAGGAAGATGTGCTCCTCACCCAAGCATGGATGAATGTGAGCCAGGACCCGATCATCGGCGCAAACCAGAACATGGACAACTACTGGAAACGGGTCAAGACTTCGTACGATGAGCGCCGGATCGTCGATCCCGAGTACGCCTCCTGCCTTGATCGCGGCGAGAAGGCCATGGCGAACCACTGGGCGGTGATCCAGCATGCTTGCAACAAGTGGCACGGCATACAAGAGGAATGTCTGCATCGGCCGAAGAGCGGCGGCAACGCCGCCGCCCCTACTCCGACGACTGCACGCATCGACCTGGACGACGACGCCGAGGTGTCGCCGGTGACCATCTGATCTGCGCCATCAGCATGCCGAATACGGCACTACGTCGCCGGCCAGTGGCATGAATTCGATCGCCCGTTCGTGGCTTCTTTTGTATGATCGCCTATATGTATGATCGCCAAACTGTGGCTATCTTTGGATCGCCAAACTCGGGCTGATTTTGGGGCGGGAATATGAACTTTTAAATTATGTTGATTTGTGTTCGCCTTGGGTGGCCGAACGGCTGGAAAACCCAACCCTCCCAGGCCAAAGTTAGCGCCGGCGCAAAACCAAAAAGGCGCCGTTTTTCGGCCTGGGGGGCCGAACGGCTGGAGATGCCCTAAGACCTTGTCATCTTGTTAGATCTGGAAGTGTCACGGAACTTGCTCAAGCTTAGGCATCTAATGCTCCTTAGGAAGTAATTAATGAATATATGGCTGACAAAACGTCTGGGAGGACAATACGTGGATGCCCTGAACTGAAGTTCACAATTGACAGCGACCTCTGAAACTCAACTGTATACTCCTTTTGTTGACACAGTTTTCAGTTTCTCCTTTTGAAATTCGGTGCAAAAAACTTGCAAGTCACGCACTTGCACAAATGCGGCGCCTTCTGAATTTCATCGACAGTGATGTTCCAGAGTGACGACAGGGCACGAAAGTGCACGGAACATTCAGACCAACCAGCAGGAGCAGCGGCAGAGCACATACCAGTAGTATAGTGGCAGATTACACGAGACAAACGGCCGTCTGTTGAAAATCATGCGGCTCCTCTGCTGGCCGGAATCAGCGCATGTGCTGCCGCATCACTATCCGAAACAGAGGAGCATTAGCTTAATCCCTTTGGGTCACCCAACAACTCACTAAAATGCATTACACTTTTCGTGGGCTCAGGTTGTGTTTGATCTTCGCAGCGATCGATCGAGCTCTCCGTGACACGTGGTGGTGTTAGATCGGCCGCGCACGAAGAGAGCCCGGACACGCAGTATCTGAGAAGGGTTTATGCTGATTTTCCTGCCTAATCATCGTGGGAGTGCAGGAGGATGTGTGCGCGATGCAGGGCAGCCCGACAACCGATGATCCGTGTCTTGTCCCCTTGTAGATAAGGCCATCATCTTTGTTGGATGTTCTTGCTTGCATTTTGAGTTGTTGCGAATAAGATGTTTGTCGCAAGGAATATTACTGTTGCTCACTATCCAGTGATGAGATCGCTCAATTGTTGCTGTGCTTTGCTTTTTTGCTAAATCTACATTGCTTGATATTTTCTTGAAAATGTCCAAGTTGACAACCTCATATGTCCACTATCTTCGTGTTGAGATCTGAAGGAATCGTATGCAGAAAACAATTTTTTTCCTAACAACGATAACCTAAATAGGCAAGATCTATTACTATGGCCCATTTAAGGTTGGGCTGCCTTTAAAAATAAAATAAAAATATATTTATTAATTAATTACTTTAATTAATAATAAATACATATTACTTTATTTATTCTAGCTCCGAAACATCTTCCGTTGCCCTCCGAACTTCATCGGATATGTCCCGAGACGTTTCCGGTACTCTCCTCTATTTTCTCTTTGGTGTCCAATCTAATTTAAACGTCGCCTATAGTGATCCTTACGCGCCGTATTGAAGCGTTTACCATGAGATCTGCTATGGACGGTAAAGTCAGCTGCTATCTTCTCTTGTTCACATATCCTTGGCAGACTATTACCTGGTTGGACTCCGTTGTGGCGGGTCAACAGCGTGGAAGCGCGTCGTCTTCCCACCTGATGGGGTGATTGGAATAGGAGCTCGGGAGGGGTGGCGAGTGACTGTGTTTTGTACCGGCTCGGTCCACAAGGGCGGATATGTGTTGTGCGGAGAAGGGCAGTGATTGGCTTTGAACCTCAGACCTGGCTCCATACCCAGGAAGTGTGGAGTGAGAATACCACTCGGACATAAGGCTGGGGAACTCTTATGGGTAAAGTTACGCACCTCTGCAGAGTGTATCAATTTGTGACTGTCACATCCGTGTTCCCGGAAGGAACTACAGGTCACGGCGGGAAAGGAATCCCATGTTTGATTCGCAAGACCCGTGGAGGCCGTGAGCATAGTTTCTGAAATAAAACTTGACCTTTTGAAGAAATGTTTTCCAAAACTTGCATTATGTCTACGGCCGTTGGTCTGGGCAGTAGCTAGTGCATTCAAAACAAAAACTCTTTGCTGTATTATTTGAACTTGCTGAGTAACGCTCGTGTTGCTCACCCTTTCCCCGTTGACCCACTGCTTAGATTTTGGAGCCATCAGAGGAGTTGCCAGTTATCCATCATGACGTCGAGGAGGTCTACAACGAGGTATCAAGTCTACCTGGTGAAGCTTAAAGGAGTCAACTGCTACTTCATCAACAGAAGAACGACGACAATAGTGACAATGGAGGAAGGACGACAGCAACGTCGATCAATGAGGTATGTGACAAACCACATTGCCAATGGAGGAGACGACGTCTATTGGAAGGAGGAGTACAACTCTGGATAAAGATATTCCAGATGAGATAGAGTAGGGCTGTGACAATAGCAGTAGTGGATTAGGAATTAGAGACAAACCTGATATCCAGCTTAGTGCTACGATTTGGATCTTTCTGTATTTCATTTGCACGAGACTTGCTTCTATAAAAGGAGGTTCTCAAGATTTTGTATTGAATAGTGTTGTAATCCTATAGTGTTACCTTGGACCGGCTGTGTTTCTGTTGTACTACTCTGAGAGATGTAATATTTGTGGAAAGGTCCTTCTGTGCGTGTTACATCAACGACTTGTACACTACAACATGCAGTGGTGTGCTGGGTCATCACAGGTGGTATCAGAGCAAAAGGACCTTAGGATTAAAACCCTTTCAGGAGACTTGCAGGTTGGTAAGACTATAGGAAGTTATCTTATCTAAACCATATCTTCCTACAATTATGATGGTTATTCACTTGAGAATACTACTGTTATACTTGAATAGACTTTTTCTTACTCGACTAGAGTAAATCTTCTTGACTATTCTTATATAGGTATAGTACTTATCTATCTCATTTCTTTTCAACTTGTTATGACAAGTGTGAAACTATCTCCTACCAGCTAGTATCCCAAATAGATTTACACCCAAGTCAGTGTTACCTATATGGTATCATTGATAACACCATCCTATATATGAAGACATGTGATGAAGTAGAACCCTATCGTAAGTTTGTGAAGGCAAGAAGTCAGGAGAAGTTTGATGATGGTGAAGAATCTTCGCCAATCAATTACGGAAAGTATGCTAATACCCTAATGATTTAGTTCAAAGGGGATTCACCTGAGTATAGTATAGATTATTAAGAAATTAGGAGATGGCAGAAACAATGAAGGATGCTACAATACCAGTTATGATGTACAATCCGCAACTACCTGAAAGATCCGAAAATGTCAAGGGACGTCCGTTCAAGCCAAACGGAGGATTCAATCTACATGGAGTTTAGTTCCCTACGTAACCAAGCCATACCACAACTACTCTCTGAGTACTTTGTCTTAGTTTATTCCGTTGCAAATGGGCAATTGGGGTAACTACTGAGTCAAAGAGTTGTTAGAATAGGACTATAAGGTGATATAAACCTATCTTGTAGTGTGTAGCATCTAAGCCTGGGTACTTTTGAGATGTTTTTACTCAAAGTACTATTTACTTTACGGGCTTATGTTGCATGTTTGCTATATAACTGCATTCGGATTTATTGGATCTTATTGGATTTTTGATTGACTAGGTTGGTACATGAAGTTAGGATTTAATGTACAATGGCATGATTGTCACATTGAGTTCTTTTCTTGATGTTACTGATCTAGAGGTAGATAGGATTAGTGTGAGGGAGAGACGAGTTATTAGAAGGATGAGGCAGCAAAGAAAGCTCATGAAGGGAAGGAAATCCAGAAGACATAAGACCATGAAGCTATTGATGTGGAATGTGGAGAGTGTTACATCATACTTGGATCTAGGTGACATATTTCATCAGTACCTGGAGGAGGAACGAAGTAAGTTCGACCAAGAGTTCGACGACAATTGGACAAGGATCTACTGAAGATGGTGTAATGAAAGTTACAGGAGGAGACATAACCAAGAAGGTAGGTTATGAAGTTTTTGTATATCAGGTCATGGAGTCTTTCCAGGGAAGTCTAAGCTTAAGGATGAAGAAGGACAATATGTAGAATACATATGGATTTGTCGAAACTTGATATAAGAAGTTATCGTGGGAGCAATAAGGAGTTATTGATACTACTTGGATCAAGTTCAAGAAGAAGTTTAGCAAGACTTATGTGTCTAAGAGCATCAAAAGGTTGTAGATAAAGGAGCATGAAAACTAGAAGAACATGGATTTTTCCACTTTTGAAAGGATAAATGGGAGGTTAGTCGTCCATTCTAAGGCAATACTAGATATGGAAGCGGAGAAATTAACCGCCAAATAAGAGTTCATGATTAGAGATCGGACACTTACAAGGAGATAACTTTGTGTTGGATACACAAACAGATTACAAGAAGGAGTGGATGAGAAAGTCATCAGGTAAATGATGGTAAGTTAATAAGGATGAGGGAAGTGAAGTAGTTGGATGGAAGCATATTTATATACTAGAGATGCCATATCAACCAAGTCAAGAAGTGAAGCTACAGAGCCCAATGATCAAGAGAACATCAGAACCATAAGAGAAGAATTTCTTTTGTCAAAGACTGACGACAATGCAAGAAGGTGGACCTATTGGGATCAAGGTACCTCAAACATTTCTTGCCAAAGTACCAAAGACACCGTTTATATTTGGAGCAATGGTGAATATAGATGTATTATCAAGGGGGATTAACATGCGAGAACTAATGACTCAGTTGGTGGACGCATCAAGGCAAGATTGCTGAGTTACATGTCAAACAAAGTCGCGACTGTATAGAATCAGTCTGCAGTATCAGATATGAAGGAAGTGATACATCAGTTGAATTTTACATTGTTGACCAACATCCTATTCAAGTTTGGAGTTAAGATAGCATCCAATGCACAAGTTTTTATGTGCAGTTCTTTTCTTGAGACCATCGGATTAGCCAACTGGAATTCTAGCCACAGTAGGAATCCAATTTATCGGAGATTACTCTGGTTGTTCACAATATGGTGGACATACCACGTATTCTTCGGGAAACTGTTGGAAACCTAGTAATAGTTAGTAGTACCTATTTATCGGAGAACAATACTGGGGATTCACAATATGGTGGATATACCATGTGTTCTTCGTGAGACCAGGAGTCCAATACAACGGAAGTTTGATAAAAAAGAGTGAGGATGAAGCTTAACTGAAGGAAGTCGACGGAACGAAGCTGATTGAATGAAACTCGACTGACAGAAGGTCAGAACGGAGAAAGCCTTAGTAAAACCCAAGGGGGAGAGTGAACAAAGTGTATGTGGTTAATACTTGGCCGAAGACAATGTGAAGTTCAGAAGGAATACCTTGACTGGGATAATGCAGAAGTGGTTATCTATGTTCTAGTAAATCTTCAAAATAGATGAGCATTGTCGACTATCTTTACCAGTTTCTGAAGTCAAAGAGGTAGTTGAGATTTGAAGGTTGGAAGTCAAAAGGAATCCAAAGGTCATAGGAGCTATGTTTAGAGGATCAAAAGGGGATGGAATAAAAGGAACTAGAGTCAAGCATGAGAAAGTCTACCGTATTAGTACCAGGATCTGAGGGGATTGATATATACCAGAAGAATTTGTAACCTGATTACGACTGAGTGAAGAGAAGATAGAGTAATCATGGTTGGAGAAATGAAGGGTCTAATACATTTGGAGGAAGCAAACCATTAAGGCCAAATATGTTCTATAGGACATGTTAAGAACAATTACCTCATATTCTCGAGCAAAAGGAGATGAGCTTTACCACCAGAAGTGGCGTATTCTTAAGCTCGTGATTATAAGGAAGTGTACAAACGATCTTATGTGAAGATCTTATAAGGATGTACAAGAAGATCTTCGACAGAGGGATGAAGTCAAGGTAAAACAAGGAGTCTGAATTGGATGATTTGAGAGACATGAATGAGTAGTAAGATGGTTGGAATTTATCCAATAATCTATGAAAGTCGACAAATCGATAGTATGTATCAATGGAGGATGCACATAAGGATTTTGGACAAGGGATCACCTAAATCTATGTCCACGACAGAAAGGAATTTGAGAGAATCAATATCTGCAGAAGTTCTTTCTACCTATCTTTACGCGAGTGAAGTCGAAACTTCGGGACGAAGTTTAGTTAAGGGGGAGGGGATGTAATACCCCAGGGTTTAGATAGTCAAAAGGGTAGAAATATTATTTGTGCAATTGCATAGCATGCATCTGAAAATGCGGGAAATTTTGGCGCGATTAATGAAATGGATAAAGGGATCGATGTTTCTCTCGACTCGATGAGTTTAGGTTTAGATCATCTTGTTGAGTGCTATAAACTTCGACATGACCTTTCCTAATTATCAACACTTATGATCACAATTTATAACATGACAAGATCTAATTCCATTGAACAAAAGACACACACATAATCTCATCTATATGATCATACAAATCCAACAAACATCTATTATCATCTCATCTCAATTCATCACATTAACACATACATGATCATATCACTATTCAATTACAATGTCCTAATTTTAATCTTATCTCATCTTATCAATACACTCATCTCGAATTCCAAATACAAATGTCCAAAGTCTTTATACGATACAAAAATGGACACAAGATCAAACTTTACAAGTGGAATTTAAATGAATAAATGAGTATTACAACATTTAATCGAATAAGTACATATATCACCCAAAAAAAAGGGAATTACAAAAGAATAAAAGAAAATCCTAAACTAAATCTTAAACTAGATCTTCAACCCATTCTTTGATCTTCTCAACTTATCTTGATCTTCTTATCTCCCAAATCTTATTCTTGATTCCTGCACATAGGAAGAAGGACAGAAAGAAAGGAATTAAGCAAGTATCTGTTCTTGTTAACTTCTCTAGAAGCCGTGTGAAATTCAAAAGTTTGGTGTTATGCAGAAGTAGTTTGGAAACAAGAGTCATGACCTTGTTAACAGATTTCTCTTTGCATGCAGAAAGCAATTGAATATCATCTAAAAATAAACCACAACAAAAGAAATGTTTCTTCATCAAAATGTTGCCTTCACCACAAGGGTGAGGCAAATTTGGTGTTGGAACTCACTATTGGATATTAGGAACTTGTCCTAATACCCAAGTGGTGATTAGAGTGAATTTATCAAAGGCAGCAACGGATCATGGATCAACTCTGGATCATTTGGATCATCTAGAGACAAATAGGTAGCAAGGACAAGAAGGCAACATTGATCCATTTGAGCAAGCAACAAAGGCAACATGGGGCAAAGGCAAATAGTATTGATCCAATTATCTTCAGTCAACAAGGCAACATCTTTGCACCCCTCTAATCTAGTCAAATTCCTAATGAACAAAAGTCACAATTAAATTGTTCTCTATTGGTATCAAGAACCAATAAGAACAAAGCCCACATGGAAATTGAAAGGTTCTCCAATGGTATTAATTACCAAGGAAGAAAATAAGCTAATTGATAAAGCCCACAAATCTGAAATTGTAAAGCCACATGATCACCATTTATATATTTGCAAAGCCCACATAAGAGAGAAGCCAAACCAGCCCATCTAGTGATAATTACCACTTGTCTTGCTCAAAAATAAATCCCACAAGGAGATAAGACCAATGACTAGTCATCTCTATCCACAAGCAAAATATCTACTTCAACTTGAACCTCATGTAATGCCTATGCATAAGAACTTGACAACAAGTAGCTTACTCACTCTTGCAAAGCAAGAGTCACCTAGTTGTGTGGCGGCACCACAACAATCAGCTGGCTGTATAAAAGAACAGCCCAACCACACAAATAAATGGATTTTTCTCACAAACACATTTCCAGCAAGCAGCCAGCCGCATCAAATCTTCTCCACATCAAGAAATTCATCTACTAGCAGTACCCTACTGTTTCTACAACATCAAAACGACAAGATGTAGCGCCCTGACCCTTGAACTATACAGAGATTCTGTGTGTCACTGGTCATGCGGTACAACCGAAGGTTACTGGGCACACCACTCCCAGGCCAAAACCTTTGGCAGGCATTGCTCGGAATGGATCATCGGCAACACAACACCTCGATTGGTGCCATAACACATGCACAACTATCAATGTATAATAGAGAGATCAAGACTGCGGAACATCTGGCACATCACAGACTCTACGACTCAAAGTACTTATATTACAACTCATAACATAAGATAACATCTTATTACAAGCAGAGGTCACATGACCCAACATTACATCACACAGCGGAAAGCAACTAGGTTGTTCTAAACAACAAGTTAAGCAAAAGGCCTAAGAGGCCAGAACATAACGACATCCACCCATTTCCCGCAGCCTCAGGCTGCTGTCTGGGAACCCCATAGCTATTCATCAAAGTCTACGTCGGCATAGAAACCTCCATCAGACGAGACAGTTTCACCTGTAACAAAAATATCAACGAAGCAAGGGTGAGTACAAAAGTACTCAGCAAGACCTACTAGAGCTACTAGCTCGATGCTTGAGATAGCAAGGCTTTCTGTGGGGTTGTTTTGCATAAAGCCAGTTTTCATTTTCAAAAGACTCGAACCATGGTATCGTCTACTGAGAAGTTATAAAACAGGTAAGTGAGCGTATCACCAGCTCTAAAGATCAAGTAGCACCTTCCGAAACATCTTAAACAACACTCTGTTTGGCACTTTTACTTTTAAGATCATGTTGTCTATGATCTCGCCCATTAACTCCAAGTTGTCCGTAACCGTGGACACGGCTATTCGAATAGATTAAACCCTGCAGGGATGCACAATGTTTACCACACGTATCGCCCGACTCCTTGCCATAGAATTAGCTCTCTTCCTGGGAAAGCCGGCAGAGTGGGAACGGTTACAACCTTTACCTTGCGTTGACCTATTCCATGAGCCACCCAAAAGGTCTAAATCCGCCATCGTGAGACGGCCGTTCTCCGACGCGGAACCGTTTGTTGCATGGCGAGGTTGGTTTACCAGAGAGTTCGTCCTCAAGCAACCCCGGCTGCGTCCTTGTATGAATGCACCTACTCCTCCTCCTCGTTTCAAAACATTTTCTATGCGTATGCCAAATGGAACGCCCGAACTATGTGGCTCATGGGTAGATCTAAGCAAGTTAGTCAGTCGACGAGGCTGTCCAGTATAGGCCCACGCATGGTTTTATGCTCAGTCTTGGATCAAGGTACGAGAACTCGGGTCCTAGGGGCGGCTAGTGGAACAAGACACCACCTCTGTGGCCTCCCACCTGAGCCTTTAAGCAAGTTATCACACTACACTAAACTTTCCACTTCACCTTATCATGCTAGATTCATTATCAGCTCCAATTCATCAATAGATGAATCAACTTGCAGAACTAAGCATGGCTAAGCATATATAGATAAAAGGCTAGCTGCAACACAAGCAAAACCTAGTCATGCTAGGAGCAGTGGATCAGGATGTATAGGTGACAACAACAGGTTATGCATCATAATAGGTTACTCTAACTATCGACAAAGGACAGTTGAATCGCATGCAATATTATATTCTGGAGACTCAAAATAATTGGGGGGGGGGGGGGGGGGGAAACATAGGATCAAAATGCTCAAAAGTTGGGTTACGCTTGCCTTGTTCGTTGACAGCGAGATATGGATTTTCGGTGCTCTCAGAACCAACCCATCTAGTGATAATTACCACTTGTCTTGCTCAAAAATAAATCCCACAAGGAGATAAGACCAATGACTAGTCATCTCTATCCACAAAAAAATATCTACTTCAACTTGAACCTCAAGTAATGCCTATGCATAAGAACTTGACAACAAGTAGCTTACTCACTCTTGCAAAGCAAGAGTCAGCTAGTTGTGTGGCGGCACCACAACAGTTAGCTAGCTGTATAAAAGAACAGCTCAGCCACACAAATAAATGGATTTTGCTCACAAACACATTTCCAGCAAGCAGCCAGTCGCATCAAATCTTCTCAACATCAAGAAATTCATCTACTAGCAGTACCCTACTGTTTCTACAACATCAAAACAACAAGAACACATTACCCTTTGCTCACATCAGATCATCCACAACTCAAGAACACAAGAACATCCACCGAAATAATTTGCAGCTAGATAAATACACCCTAGGAAAACTGAAGCGGCGAGGAGGAGCAGGCTAGCCACAAGACGCAGGTTATCATCTTTTTCCAGAAGACCAAGCTGCTCAACAACAGGTTAATTCTTTGTGTGTGTGAGAGGCAGAGGAGAGGTGCTAGCAAGTTCTGTAAATGACAGGACAGTGCTAGAAAGAGAGGATAGCAGGGCAAAACATACATTCTTATCAGTTTCCTTAGCCAAGATCTATCCAGGAATACATCTTTAAATCATTCCAACTACCCTTCAACTAGATCTCAACTAGGAGGATAGAAAGGAGTGTATCTCTCAGATCTGCATAGAGTTGTTATGCTAAATCATCACAGAGAATTAAAGAACACACTAGTATCTGTTCTTATCAAAATTCATGCCTCAGCTCTTGCATCATTGGCCGGGCTAAGAAATCAAGTACTAGATCTGTTCTTATCAGTTAATTAGCCCAATATGTCTAGAAAAACATTTTCTAAATCATTCCAGTAACAACAACATCACCAGATCATGCTTGGCGTGTATCTGAGCACTGTGCACACTCCTAAGAGGCACTCCAGTGGACAAATCCTGCAAGATATCAAGTACAGAGTCACTTTGCATTATATAAATATCATCACACAATTAAATCATCTATGCACAGTATTTGGTGACCACTAGCAACAGCCAGGACTTAATAAAGCATCCATAAGATCATCTGGATGAGTAAATCATCTAGATATTCTCTCTAGAATTATCTGACAGAAACCACGAGTGACCACACTGAATATTTCTTTAGTTAATCCACTGTCCAAGACCAACCCGAGACAACCTACACGATTCCATGCATTAGTTCATCACCTGGATGAACTGGAGCAATACCATGATCACTAGAATGGCTAGGAATAAATCCTAATCATTTTCTACACCGAGAGCTTGATAAATCCCGAGAGAGGAGAGGAAGAGTGGAGTGAGAATCATACCTGACGCTCGGGCACGAACACCGTGGCGTGGCGAGGCAGTGCTCACGCTACCACGGCGGAAGCTATCGCGACGACGACACGACGAGCACCACGGCAATGGCGGCACAAGGAGCACCACGGCAGTGGAGCATCGACCTGCGCCGAGCCACACCAGCGGCATCACCATGTCGAGGAAGCTCTCGAGCACTAGAGGGAATGCCGAGGGACGCCGGAGCTGGCGGTGGAGAGCGAGCAGGAGCCGCAGAGGCGACGCTGAGGTTGCAGTCACGGTACGGCCGTTCCATTGGCGTCGGATGTGAGGCAAGGTGGTGAAGGAGCTCGTGGTTGACACGGTGGAGAAGATGCAAGGGAGGCGCCGGAGGCGCGAGAGCACCAGAGGCGCCGGCGACCCGAGCCATGGCGGCTAGGGTTAGGGTTCGCGAGCTAGCGAGTGGGGCGATGTAGTATGAATCGAAGGCGGGGAATCAGTGGAGAAGGCGGCGACGGAGCAGCGCCAGGGAGTGGCGGCGCTGGAGCCGGCCGGCAACGGCGGAGCAGAGGGTGGAGGCGGCGGCGACGCGCACGGGAGAGAGAGAGAGAGAGCAGAGAAGGGGATCGAGCAGAGCACGATAGAGAGAGAGAGAGAGAGAGAGGGTCTGGGTTGGGTTCGACCCAGTATCGAGTTGGGCTCAGCCCAAATGGTTGGGTCCAACCCATTAGACGCTGGGGGCAATTTGGTAATTTACCAAATCAAAATATTCAAACTTAAATGAATTTTTACGCCAAAATTAAAGGCCAAAAAATCAAATAAAAATATACAACAAACTCTACAAAATATGAGGAATTGCTATGTAAGTTTTATTTGAAGTTTTTAAAAATATTTTGTGGATAAAAATTCAAAGATCCTTTAGTGGAAATGACTTGAAATTCTTTTTCAAAAACTATTTTCCTAAACGAAAATAATATGGGAAAATAAAGTCTTGAAGTTCAATTAAATTGAACTATTTAAATATAATCACTTTAAATTTATTCCTCATGAAAATTGTGTCAAACTCTTTAAATAATTTAAAACTCCAAACACTCGAAAAGTCTTAAAATCCACAACCTGGGAATTTTGGGGTGACGATGCATATCATTACTATGCATAATTGCATGCTGCTAAAATTTTCAGTGGTCTTTACCAGGGCTACCTTGCTATTTTCAGAACTCGGGGTTTTACCGCAAACCTTAGAACCCCAAAGGGTTGAACGGCCATTTCTATCACAGGCAAGTTCATTCTTGCATGTCCGTTGAAGTATTTTTATCAAATTATTTGCAAAGTACTATATTTTATCATCTGCATGAAAAAGAAAAACCTATTTTCGAATGATGTGAATTGCTATATATATTAATGTTGGCTCGCAATGGAACCATGGTTTGATGTTGTGGTGGAGGTTCCATTGTACGGGAAAGTATATACCTAGGATTAATTACCAATGTCACAGTGATCCTTACATGCCGTATCGAAGCGTTTACCATGAGATCTGCTATGGACGGTAAAGTTAGCTGCTATCTTCTCTCGTTCACATATCCTCGGCAAACTATTACCTGGTTGGACTCCGTTGCGGCGGGTCAACAGTGTGGAAGCGCGTCGTCTTCCCACCTGACGGGTGATTGGAATAGGAGCTCGGGAGGGTTGGCGAGTGACTGTGTTTTATACCGGCTCGGTCCACAAGGGGCGGATATGTGTTGTGCGGAGAAGGGCAGTGATTGTCTTTGAACCTCAGACCTGGCTCCATACCCAGGAACTGTGGAGTGAGAATACCACTCGGACATAAGGCTGGGGAACTCTTATGGGTAAAGTTACGCACCTCTGCAGAGTGTATCAAATTGTGACTATCACATCTGTGTTCCCGGAAGGAACTACAGGTCGCGGCGGGAAAGGAATCCCATGTTTGATTCGCAAGACCCGTGGAGGCTGTGAGCATAGTTTTCTGAAATAAAACTTGACCTTTTGGAGAAATGTTTTCCAAAACTTGCATTATGCCTATGACCGTTGGTCTGGGCAGTAGCTAGTGCATTCAAAACAAAAACTCTTTCCTATATTATTTGAACTTGCTGAGTAACGCTCGTGTTGCTCACCCTTTCCCCGTTGACCCTCTGCTTAGATTTTGGAGCCATCAGAGGAGTTGCTAGTTATCCATCATGACGTCGAGGAGGTCTACAACGAGGTATCAAGTCTACCTGGTGAAGCTTAAAGGAGTCAACATCTACTTCATCAATAGAAGAACGATGACATAGTGACAATGGAGGAAGGACGACAACAACGTCGATCTCAATGGGGTATGCGACAAACCACATTGCCAATGGAGGAGACGACGTCCATTGGAAGGAGGAGTACAACTCTGGATAAAGATATTCCATATGAGATAGAGTAGGGCTATGATTTGGATCTTTCTGTATTTCATTTGCACAAGACTTGCTTCTATAAAAGGAGGTTCTCGAGATTTTGTATTGAATAGTGTTGTAATCCTATAGTGTTATCTTGGACCGGCTATGTTTCTGTTGTACTATTCTGAGAGATGTAATATTTGCGGAAAGGTCCTTCCGTGCGTGTTACATCAACGACTTGTACACTACAACATGCAGTGGTGTGCTGGGTCATCACAAAACCCCACATGGTGCGCCCACGAATGACTGCGACGGCCCCTGGTGGGCCCCATTCGGCCCACCCAGGCCGGCCGGCCTCCCTCTCCCCTTTGGATTGCACCTCCCCCTCTTGGCCCTCTCTTCCGGGAGATGGCCCATTTAAGGTTGGTTTGCCTTTAAAAATAAAATAAAAATATATTTATTAATTAATAATAAATACATATTACTTTATTTATTCTAGCTCCGAAACATCTTCCGTTGCCCTCCGAACTTCATCGGATATGTCCCGGAACATTTCCGGTGCTCTCCTCTATTTTTTCATTGGTGTCCAATCTAATTTAAACGTTGCCTACCCTTAAGTGTGCAACCCTACAGTTCAGGATCACTCTAGACATGATCGAGACCCGTCTCCAATCAATGACTAACAGCGGGATCTAGAAACCCATGATAGCCCATGTGCGTCCACGAATATCTTTGTCGTCTGAAACTTAAAACGTCAAGTCTCATACCTTTTGCCTGGCGATACTTAGTTTGTCCGAGACTCAATCTCCGGTATCACGATACCTAGCTCGATCTCGTTACCGACAATACTATTTTTACTCGTCTGTGATATTACATCATCGTGACCTAGTCACATGCTTGCAAGCTCATTGATGCAATCTCACCGAGTGGGCCCAGAGTATCTATCCTGCTATATGGATTGGCAAATCCCGCTCTTGATCATACGCCTCAACCTACTCCTTCGGATACCTGAGAGGGACACCTTTATTGTCACCCTGTTTAAGGTGTTACGTTTGATGCAATCAAAGTAGCCTCCAGAGATAGTGATTAAATATGATCTCACGGTCGAAGGTTTAAGTACTACGTTCTTTATTATTGGGTGTGCGTCCATCACATCATTTACCTAATGATATGATTCCATTATCAATTGATATCCATGTCCATGATCAGGAAACCTTGATCATCTGTTGATCTCAATGGACTAGTAAAGAGGCTACTAGGGACCTGGTTGTTTACATACCACACGTGTAATGTTTCCGCTCAATATAGTTATAGCATGGCATAAAACATGCACAATCGAGATATGACAAATAAAATATCTTTATTAATTGCCTCTAGGGCATATCTCCTTCAAGATTCATGTATGTAATTAACACCATCGGTTTTGACAAAAGAAAATCTCGGGTGACTTACCCACAGTGCATTCAGGCGGGGCGGTATATTAGAGTCCGTCAAGTTTATTTCTCGCACCACATGTCAATATAATGACGTGAAATTTCATATGTACGGAAATAATAGTCACATAATTTATCAAAAACATTACACTTCAGATTCATTGTAGTGCAACCCAAGTAATTGTCTTCGATTAAACCAACTATATTTCGTGGAATTATTTTTTATCACATAAGCGTCTCCCTAGGCGTCTCCCACTGTGGATGCTCTTACGTCTTTACCAATATGAATCATTTCAAAACAGTTGATAACACTGACTGCTCATCCTCAGGGCATTTTATCTCCCATCATCCAAATCCAAATGGAACACAACTCTGAAGAAGAATCTGAGATTAGTGATTCGGAGATCGATGAGTACAAGGACAAGATTTACGCTCAACTGCAGGCTGGAAAACTGAAAGTGCAATATGGTGAGAAAACCTTCCGATGCCCATTCTGCCCGGGAAAAAAGAAGCAAGATTACAGCGGCAAGGATCTTCTGCAGCATGCCTCAGGAATAGGGGCTGCTCCAAAACGCAAGGCCAGGGTGAGGGACTGAGGGCAGCACACCTAGCACTTGCTGAGTTTGTGAAGAATGATTGGGACAGCTCAATGGAGCCATCGTTGCAACTTGCTATCGTTGAGTGCAAGCCTCCCAAGAAAGAAGAGAAGCTCGTATGGCCATGGATGTGTATTCTGGTTAATGTACCAATTGAGCATTCTGTCCAAGAATGCGAGGATAGGATAGGATCACAGTTTTCACGGTTCAGACCATGCCGAGTCATAGTTAAGTTGGATTTCAACGGCCAAATTGATCACTCCATCATCAAGTTTGCTGGAGATTGGACTGGATTGGAGGATGCATTAGCTTTTGAAAAGCATTTCAGAGTGGAGAAGTACAGCGAGACCGATTGGAACAAAAGAAACTGTAGAAAGGACGATCTGTATGGATGGCTTGCAAGATCTGATGATTATAACTCTCCTGGGACAATAGGAGAACATTTAAGGAACATTGGAATTTTACAAACAATAAGTGAACGGGAACGGGAGGGAACTGCCAGGCGTGTAGCTCATTTTACACGCCAAATAGAAGAGACGAATGAACATTTACAAGGACTGATGCTGAAGACCAATCAAATTGTCATGAAACTTGATAGGACGATGAAAGACAAAAATCGATTGGTTGAGGAACATAATGAAAGTACGGACTTATATTTTGGTGTTGTGTGTGTTTTGCAGAATATTGCATACAAAATGATCTTACTTGTTTCTATAGTACAGTTTGCAGCAACAATATCATCTTGTGCTCACTGAACTTACTGAGTTTCTTTTTCCCTTTGATGCTCAGAGATAAGAAAGATGCATATAGAAGCTGTTGGGAAAATTGCGAACATACTTGCAGATAATCACAAATTGCAACAGGAACTGGAGAGAAAGAGAAAACAAATCAGCCAGAGTCATGAGAAATTTGAAGAGCTGGCTAGAAAAAGTAATATAGACAGAGCTGAAATCGAAGCAGAGAAAGCAAAGGTGATTTTCCTTGTCTTCTCTAATGCTATTTGATGTTCCAAAGGCAATTAATAAGTAAGAACAATAAAAAGTTCCTTCTGATGCATCTTAATGAACTGAATTTGAAGTTATGTATCCTGTTCAAAACTCTCTCGCAGAATGCAAACGGGAACATTCTTCTTGACTTAGCAACCCTAAAGAAGAAGAAGTCCGATGAGGAGCTCATGCAGCTTTCCAAGAAACATGAGGTATCGCTTTCAATAAAAAAATTATGTCTGGTATATTGTGAAAATGAATTGATTGATGACTCACTACCTGGATTTGCTGCAAGAGAAAGAAGATGCTTTCAAGAGGCGATACAAATTAGAAGAGGACTTAATTTCTAAGCAGAATCTTGAGATGGAATTAGCACAGTTGAGAGGAAAGTTAGAGGTAATGAAGCACATGGGAGCTGAGGCAGATACATCATCAAAGGAACTTGAAAAGATTTCTGAAGAGCTGAAAGAAAAAGATGAACAACTTGACGCCATGGGAGATGCTAACCAAGCCCTTATTATTGTGGAACGAAGGACCAATGATGAGCTTGAACAAGCCAAGAAAGAACTTATAAATGTATGTATAACGTCTATTGCAGTTCTTAATTTGCTATTGGTTTTGATACGTAATATATAGATTCATCATTTTCCGCAAAAAAAATACTCGCTGTGTAGGGCCTACAACAGATATCGGTACCTCGATCCACTATTGGTGTCAAAAGAATGGGTGTCCTTGATGTAAAAGCTTTTCTTGCTGCATGCGAAAAGAAAGCAGCAAATGATGTTTCTAAGAAAGCAGCAAACTATGATTTTGAAGAGGAGTCAGCACTTCTGTTAACAAAATGGGAACATGAGATCACGCTACCAGATTGGCGTCCTTTCAAAGTTATCGTTGTTGATGGACAGGAAAAGGTAAACGGTATTCTACTTATACTGCTTTTCTTAGGAGAACAACATATACTGCTTGAGATGGTGGCCTGGTCCACGTTTATGTAGTTTCTGAGCATATCTGTGCATTGATATTTCTATCTGAATTTGTCAGGCATGGTTAAATTGTGAAAAGAAAGTCTTTGAACTTCAACCTGAAATTGCATTGCTGACTTGAGACCTTGTTCCAGTAGAAAACACTGTTAGATTAACTGATAAGTACAAACTAGAAACTCTTTTGTTTTGGTAAAACATATGCCAGATACTAAATAGGTGGTACGAATAATAATTTTGTGGGTACAATTTCCGGAAAATTGTTCAAGTGACTCGTCATTTAGATAACTTGAGAATTTATCACATTTAATTAAGAATGTTATTCTTCCCTATTCAGGTTTATGTTAACTATCTTCAACCATAGTGAAGTATATTCGAAACTGTGCAACGCTGCATCTATCAATATTATATGGCTGCATGAAATTGGAAACACCTGTGCTTACTTTCATCTAAAAAAACACGTGTGCTCACATAACCGGCACAACGTCAGTCATATTTTGCAACATTTTCTTCCTTGTCTTGGACCTGGTCACCTAGTAACAACAGCGCAGCATCCATCGTGTAAACACAAGTTTGCATCAAACCAAATCCAAATATGCACAAGCATCCTCTGATGGACGTTTGGTGGTGCAGAAAATATTGCGGGAAGACGACGAGAAGCTGCAAGCCCTGAAGGAAGAAGCTGGGCAGGAGGCCCACGATGTTGTCGTGAAGGCCCTTCTTGAGATGAACGAATACAATCCGAGTGGCAGGTACGCCATACCGTGCTGTGGAACTTCAAGGAGAGGAGCAGCGGAGAGCGCCGCTTGACGAGGCAGTAGACTACATGTTGAAGCAGTGGAAGCTGAGCAAGAAGAAGAAAACCTACCAGTGATGAGAGAGGAAGCTCGTCCCTGGCCTGTGGACAGGCGGCTAAATCGTACTACTTGCTATCGTAGTCGTAGCAATTAATGCTAGTATTTCTGAAGCGTTGTTGCCACCAGTTGAACTGAACAGTATGAGCACAACGCTGAACATTATCATTTGGCAAATTTGGCACTACAAAACCGTTTAAGGCATCATGTATTGTGTCTCTTTGGACATGCTTCAACTAGTATGCCAGCGTCAGGTTGGACCCACGTACAACCTGTGTGCTCTGGAAGAGAATGAGCCCAGGGTAGCACTCACCTTATCCTGCTCCTCCCGTGTTCAGTTTGTTGCCCAACTCTTGGTCACACAATAGCGCGCTTCCCGCATGAGGCCGGAGAGCTCTTTTTTTCTCTCCTCCACATAGACCAGCCCAACCAACCATGGCCACCAGGGTTGTTGCTCCCTCCCTCCTCGCCGTCGGCAGCGGCGCCGCCGCCTTTGCCACCCCGTTTCGGCCGAAGAAAGGCGTCGTCAGCAAGCGCTCCAGAATCTCCGCGCAGCTCGGTACCTAGCTACGATTTCTCCTCACTCACTTTATCATGGGGTTGTTTTGTTTGGGATGTAAGGAGATTGTTGGGGTTGGTAAAAACACATGCAGGTGGTGGTGGAGACGGCGAGACCAAGTCTGACGGCAAGAAGAAGTTCATCACCAGAGAAGAGGAACCAGAGCAGTAAGCATGCAGAATAAGCTCACAGTACTGATGATGGGAGTTTCATGCATGTGTTGTGTGGTTCATTTGGTGTGGATAATGCGCGCAGGTACTGGCAGACTGCAGGGGAGAGGAAAGGGGAGAACCCCATGATGACGCCGCTGCCCTACATCATCATCTTCGGTTTTTCCACCCCTTTCATCATCCTCGCCATCGCATTCGCTAACGGATGGATCAAGGCGCCCATCCTCCGCTGATCTGACTAAGCTCTCCCCTCCCCTCCCCTCCTTCTATCCACGGCCTGCTGCTTCACTCTGCCGAGTTACTACTTGACTTGCTTCCATTCCATAGAGATGAAGCCTCCGTCTGTTTTGTATGTAAATCCAATCCAATACTGTAAAGCTGTGTTTCACTTCTTCAGTTTAGAGGAGATCTTTATGTACTTCAGTGAGCAGCTGTGCAAGAATAATCTCTTCCCCATGCATTACTGCAAGTATTTTGACTGTTAAGCTCGTGTGCACTGTCTACAGTTCACCACCGATCAAGGAATTAAGAAATAGAATGCTGTATGTACCAGTCAACCACAAAATTCAACCAAGGAGACCTAAGGGCAAACACCGACCTAAGTATGATGTTACGGATGGACTCTGCATGTACATGTCAGGAATTTCCACATATGTGAAATTCATTTAGAATTAGACAAAACAATTAAACAACCTTTTAGCAAGAACGATGCAATATATGCCGGAAAATACACTGATAAAGAACTTCCATACATTTGCTGATAAAGAAGATTCATTGTTGGGGAATAACCCACAAAAGTATACAATTTGTCAAGCTTTTCAGCAAACATCATGCCACAACAACCTAGCGCGGTTTTCTATCAAACTCCGACTCATGACATGTGGGTCAAGCCAGTCGCGGCGAGAACTCTTCGCCACGCCTGTACTATCTGCTCTAGCACCCATGAGCTCTCTCAGGCTTTCCACCTTGTTCTCCTGAACATTGCCAGTTGATTTCCTATCCGCTTCCTTTAGCTTGTTTCTGAAACGCTGCTTACGGCCAACTGTGTTCAATTCCTGCTGCTTTGCTTGAGATGGTGGTGCCCCATGAGGTCCCAAGTATATCTTTTCCTCTATTGCCTGTTCAAATACGAAGTTGCATCTGATTTATTGAAAGGTAAAATTTATTGACGTTAAATCTGATGACGGGCACCCCCGGGAAAAAAGATCTGGAACTTGCCTGTTGAGGTTTAGGATCCTTGGCTTTGGGGACATTATGCGTAGTAACATCATCATCATCTTGAATAGTCAAATTAGGAATGACAAATCCATCAGCATCTGTAATTGTACCATGAACATTGTAAAAACTCAAATAAACCTCGTGTTTTAAACAGTTGGCACATGTATATTGGATTTTCATACGTAGAATAAATATGTGTAAACTAGCGCCCACTGCATCAGTGCACCTTCCGCAAAAAAGGACTAGCAGGTAATGAGCCACAACAACAGTTCACCAAATAGTACATTTTATCAAGTTTCATGAGATAATAAATACTGCAAGCAAGTCACTAGCATAACAGCAGGTAGAAGGGAGTTAGCAGCACATATTCTTTCACGGTTATCATTTCTCAACATCTTAAAGCATGAGAAACATTCATATCAACAACTTAAGAAAGAAAAACAGTCTTTTAGTAAAAATAGTTGCAGAGAGGCGGAACCTGGTTTACGAATCTCTGTGAGAAAATCCTGATTAGATAGCTATTATGTGCAACAACAACTTATGATTATCAATTGATTAGATAAACATCATTCATTTTCCATTCAATGAGGATTGTCTGAATTGTCTCTTGTCACAGGAGAAAGGGCTAATATTTAAAGCATGTAATCGCCATGAGAAATGATTCGTAGCTCAATTCTAATAAACTTGGTTTTGAATTACTACTTAGGTGCAACAAATGGATGCATATATTATGATGTTCAATCTATTTCAAATAAAAATAAGGATGAAATTTACTGGGTTTATTAAAACTGGCAGATGTTCTTAGGTGCAACAAATGGATGCATATATTATAATATTTAAGCAGTACGCAAAACATCGACCAAAGCAATAACGCTTTTCGTTTCAAGTTTCACAAAATTGTCACAATAAAAAACTAGTTCTGACAAGTTTGCGGACATTGCCCATAAAGATAGGCGTATAACACTTCAGCATACCATATATGTTCTCGAAAGGAAAATATTTTTCCCAGACGACCCATTATTTTCTTGAATTACAACTGTTGTTATTACTAAAAAAATAAGTGCTTTCGACATGGATCGTGGATGGGCACGAGCAAGGAAAAATCAGTCACCGAAAGCATCACACATCTGAATCGAACTTCTCTTTTACACAATCACGAAAAAAGAGCAGTACAATTCCCTCCGGACTTAAGCTAGCTAGAAGCGCACTAAGAAAAGAGGGCGCGGAGCAGAAACGGATGGGTAGTTAATTACCCCACTCTTCGTCGGAAGCAGCAGAATCCAGCGGCGGGGATGCTTCCGCCGGCGAGGGGGCGGAGGACGCCATGGAAACCGGCGCGGCGAGGAGGAGAGCCCTCCTCGAAGGATCCCTCTCGCTTTGGATTTGGATTCCGATTCCACTGCTCCTTTCGCCGTCTCTCCCTTTTAATCTTTTTTAGTTTTTTTTATGGCTTTAATCTTTTTTTAGTGCTCTCCTTTTCATGATCGATTCCATCCAATCTAAAAGCCTAATAGGCCCACGGTGCGAGGCAGGCTGCCCTTGTTACAGGCCCAGAAGAAGTTTACGTCGACCGGCCCCGGGGGGTCGTCCTGTAGGTGCGCAAATGCTATACGGCGCCCGTTAGCGCCGCTTAAGCCTTCCGCCGTCTGAAGCGCGTCCTTCTTGGCTCGGCCCAATTATTTTCGCGATGCTTTATTTACTGCTTAGGCTGTGGGATCGCACTGCCGGCCGGAAGCAAAGCAGAGAGCTCTTCCATCAGAGAGGCCACGCACGCGTTCTGTTTTCGTTTTTTCTTTTTCTTTTTTTGTTTTCTTTTCTGTTTTCGTTTTTGTTTTCTTTTTTCTTTTCGGTTTCTCTTTTTTGTTTTCGTTTTTTTTCTTATTTATTTTCTTTTTTTCGTTTTTCGTTTTTCTTTTTCTTTTTTCATTTCTTTTTCTTTTTCTCTGTTTGTTTTTTGTTTTCTTTTTCTGTTTTGTTTTCGTTTCTTTTAAAAATGGAACCGTTTTAGAAAATGAATAATTTTAAAATTGGGAACTATTTTAAAATTTGAGCATGGTTCCATTTTTAAAAATGGTTGCGAATTTAAAATGGTTCCAAATTAAAAATGATTTCAAATTTGAAAATTGTTCATATATGAAAATGGTTTCATTTTGAAAATGGTTTTAATTTTAAAAATGGTTCCAAATTAAAAATGGTTCCAAATTTGAAAATTGTTCATTTTTTAAAAAAGGTTCAATTTTGAAAATGGTTCAATTTTGAAAATGGTTCCTTTTTTAAAAAGGTTCCGAACCAAAAAATGGTTCCGATTTTTTGAAAATGGTTCCGAATGAAAAAAATGGTTCCGATTTTTGAAAATGGTTCCATTTTTAAAATGGTTTTTGTTTCTTTTTTCTTTTCTTATTGTTTTTCGTTCTTTTAAATTGTTTAATTTTTGAAAATGGTCCAAATTTAAAAATGGTTCTGAATTTAAAATGGCTCCAAATTTAAAAATGGTTCCATTTTGAAAATGGTTAAAAATTTAAAATGGCTCCGAATTTAAAATGGTTCCATTTTGAAAATGGTTCCGAATTTAAAATGGCTCCAAATTAAAATGGTTCCAAATTCGAAAATGGTTCCAAATTAAAATGGTTCCAAATTCGAAAATGGTACCATTTTGAAAATGGTACCAAATTTAAAAATGGTTCCATTTTGAAAATGGTTCCAAATGTGCATGTACTACATGTCTAACGTATAATAAAATAGAAAATGGCCGGTGCTTCTCGTGAGGGATTGTGAGAACGAGCTAGCTAGCTGAGGTTCTTCTGATTGAAAATGGTTCCAAATTTAAAATGGTTCCAAAATTAAAAAAAGGTTTCAAATTTGAAAATTGTTCATTCAATCAATTCTATTACAAACATATGTATAGTTTCTGCTCAAAACAAATCTAATGTTGTTTCTATTACAAACTATACCACACTGGAGCGCAGCGTGCATGGAAGAAAAAGGACGAGACGTGCAGAAAGATGTGTACATAATCGAATCGAACCGAAACGCAGCAAAGCGAAGCGAACCGAATCGTATCGAAGCGCAGAATCGAAGCGAAGCGAAGCGAACCGAACCATATGCGAAGCGTGTCGAACTCTTTTTGGGCTGGCCTATGAACTGTAGCTAGTAGGCGGCGCTGGAAGTTAGCGCCGCTAACGAGCGTCACAAAGCATCACCCCTGTAGGTGCGACCGAACTTGACCGCGTCGCCTCAAGACTGCTGCTTCGTGGGCCGGCCCAACAGAAAAGCACGGTACGTTTTCTTCTTTAGTGCTTGTAATCATTTTTCAAATCAGAACAAATTTCAAATTCGAACAAATTTCAAAATCGAACAAATTTCAAATCCGAACAATTTCTAAAATCTGAACAAATTTCAAAATATGAATAATTTTCAAATCCGAACAACTTTCAAATCCGAACAAATTTCAAATTCGAACAAAAATCAAATCCGAACAATTTTTAAAATCTGAACGAAATTCAAATCCGAACGAAATTCAAATCCGAACAAAAATCAAATCCGAACAAAAATCAAATCCGTACAAATTTCAAAATCTGAACAAATTTTAAATCCGAACAAATTTCAAATCTGAACAATTTTTAAAATCCAAACGAAATTCAAATCCAAACAAAAATCAAATCTGAATGAAATTCAAATTCGAACAAAAAAATCCGAACAAAAATAAAATCTGAACAAAAATTCAAATCCGAACAAAATCCAAATCCAAACTATTTTTAAAAATCTGAACAATTTTCAAATTTTAACAAATTTCAAATCCGAACAAAAATCAATCCGGACAAATTTGAAAATCCGAACGAAATTCAAATCCGAAAAAAAATCAAATCCGAACGAAATTCAAATCCGAACAAAAATCAAATCCGAACAAAAATCAAATCCGAACGAAATTCAAATTTGAACAAAAATCAAATCCGAACAAAAATAAAATCCGAACTAAAATTCAAATCCGAACAAAATTCAAATCCAATTTTTTTTTATCTGAACAATTTTCAAATTTTAACAAATTTCAAATCCGAACAAATTTCAAATCTGAACACAAATCAAATCTGAACAAATTTCAAAACCGAACAATGTTTAAAATCTGAACAATTTTCAAAAAATCGAGTAGTTTTCAAAATCCAAACAGTGTTTAAAATCTGAAACTTTTCAAATATGAAAAATTGCATAAATAAAAAATAAATGAAAAGAAACTAAGAAAAAAGGAAAACGAAAAAAACGCGCGCTGGTAGCGTCGCCGCGGGGCGATATATAGGATTTGCCGGCCCCGGGAGTCGTTGGAAAATCCTACAGGCGGAGGCGGTGCGGCCTGAACGGTTTCCTGCTGGAGTGGCCCATTTAGGCGAATTTTCTTTTTCCTATTTTTATTTTTTATTCTTCTTTCCTTTTTCTTTTCTGTTTTGTTTTTTATTTTGTTTCCTTCTTCTTTTCTGTTTTTCTCGTTTTTCTTTTTTCTCATTTTTTATGACTCTTAAAAAAATTAGTTTATAAAAATGCTTAAATTTTAAAAATGTTCAAATTAAAATAATATTAGATTTATAAAATGGTCAAAATTATGAATTTTTTCAAATTTCAGAAATTTTCAGTATTGAAAATTATTTCGGATTTGAAAAATATTTAAATTTCAGAATTGATTTTTTTCAATTTGAAATTTGTTCAATTAAAACAGATTTTAAAACAGGTTTAGATTTGAAGAAAAAATTATGAAAAAAATTCATATTTCGAAAACAATTGAATTTATTCAACATAATTTAAAATTACAAATTTAGTTATATTTTGAATTATCAAAAATATATTTTTGAGAATAAAAAAGTACCTGGTAAGGGGCGCCATATAGGAGCTGCCGGAGTCATTGAACAACTACTTTGAGAGTTTGGGTACATGGGTGTGTGCAACAAGTTAGAAGATGTATTTAACTAGCCCTAGTTGCACACAAATTGTGAGTAGCCCACACCGAGTTGCGCATAGATGTGTAATTGGCCCCAGTTACAACTGGGTGGTGACTAATCGACAACCATGTTATTTGAAAAATTAGTGAAGTAAAAAATATATTTTTGTGCTACGATCGCGACTCATGAATTTTCACATGAATCTTGCACTAAAACATGTCTATATACATGTGTGTGTGGAATAGCTAGAAAGTCTTATATTTTGACATGTAGGGAGTACTATCTAACCAATTTAGAAACACATGAAACAAAAACGAGAACAGAGCAGGAAACGGCCACAAAACACACTACCTTTTTCTGGGGAATAAAACATAGAACACCCTTAGGCTCTTACTAAGCCTAGGGGCATCTCCAGCCGCCCCCCCCCCCCAGCGCCCCCAGGCGGCTTTTTTAGCGCCGGCGGAAGGAAAATCTTTCCAGTCGCGCCCCCTGGAGGCCGATTTCCGCCGTTTAGCGCCGTTTTTAGCGCCGGCGTTCCCAGGCCAAACCCAACTGGCCGGGTTCGGCCTGGGGGGCAAAAGGCGATGTGGGCCAGCCTTGTCGGCGAGATGAGGCGTTTTCCCCTCCCCTTTTTCCCTTTGCGCGCCAATTCTCCCGCCATCTTCTTCCACATATCCCCTCTCATCCCGCAGCTCCCGCCATTTTTCCCCATTCGCCCCAGATCTCGCCGCCATGCCGCCAAGGAAGTTCAACGGGCCACGCACCTCCGCCGCCGCCGTCGCCGCATCCTCCTCCACCTCCGTCGCCTTGAAGAAGAGGAAGCCCAGGCAGCCGAGGAAGAAGCCGGATGGCATGACCAACGCCGAGTGGATCGCGGAATTGGCGCGCTGCAAGGTCGAGACCACCGGCCGCCGGAAGAGGGAGCAGGCGCAGCGCGCCAGGCAGCTGGCCGAAGGCGGCGGCGATTCCACCGCCCAAGAAGAGGAGGAAGAAGATGAAGAAGGAGAAGAGGAGGAGGTGAGGGAGGTGGATGCGCTGATTCCACCACCCAAGGTGAGGATCGGCCTCCCACCTCATCCGCAGTTCGCCGGATGGGCCAGCCAATCCAGCGTCGCCTCGCCGACAGGGTTCTCGCCGTCGGGCTACTCGCCGTCCCCGTCGCCTCGCTGGAGCGTGTCCCCCCACTACGTCCCCGTGTACGCCGACGGCGACCCACTCGGCGGATTCAACCCCAACATCGCCTTCCCGCACGGTGCGCCTCAACCTCCGCCCCCTCCCCCCCCCCCCTATGCAGGATCGCCTGGATACTCATGGCCAACCAGGGCACCAAGCTGGACCTGCTCAAGACCACCACCGCGGCGAAGAAGAGGAACAATGACCTTGCCTTCCTCATGGGCGGCGACCCTGCGGCGATGGACCCCCAGGTTCGGGAGTGGTTCATGGTGCATCGCGAGGCCATCCTCTTTACCCCGACGACGCCGACACCTCCGCCGAGCACCACAGACGCTTCGGTCGATCCGAGTCCCGCCACTGCAGCCGACACGAGCTCGGCCTCAGGTACCACAGCCACGCCGCCGCCGAGCACTGCGCCGATCGCCACTCCGAGCTCCGCCCCTACTCCGACGACTGCACGCATCGACCTGGACGACGGCGCCGAGGTGTCGCCGGTGACCATCTGATCTGCGTCATCAGCATGCCGAATGTGGCACTACGTCGCCGGACAGTAGCATGATTCGATCGCCCATCCGTGGCTTCTTTTTGTATGATCGCCTATATGTATGGTCGCCAAACTGTGGCTTTCTTTGGATCGCCGAACTCGGGCTGATTTTGGGGCGGGAATATGAACTTTTAAATTATGTTGATTTGTGTTCGCATTGGGTGGCCGAACGAGTGGAAAATCCAACCCCCCAGGCCAAAGTTAGCGCCGGCGCAAAGCCAAAAAGGTGCCGTTTTTCGGCCTTGGGGGCCGAACGGCTGGAGATGCCCTAACCGTGATAGAACCTGACATGCCAAGGACAAAAAGAACAAAAGCCAAGAAAAAAAACAAGAGTACTTAACACTTGACCTGTATGTAGCAAATCCGAAATAAATTTATATTTTAGAAAGCACAACTAACATACAATACAAGAAACCTGGCAGAGCATAGGTAGATCTGTATTGCCCACGTGTCACATGAAAGCAAACTAATTTGCGAATGGAATACGTTGCGTAGCGTGCAACACGAGCTTGGACTTCCTCCGTATGGTGATGCCAAACGACTCGGACATGTCGAGCTCCTCGGGTGTCCCATCACCGCGAGGAAGCTCCCAGTCGAAGTGGTAGAGGAGGCTCGCGAGCGCAAGCTCCATGTTGGCCAGGCCGAGCCCCATGCCGGGACATATCCTCCTACCTGCGCCGAAGGGGATGAACTCGAAGTACCCACCCCTGAAATCCACGGCGGTGCTCGCCTCAAACCTCTCTGGCTTGAACTCCTCGGCGTCCTCCCAGTAGGCGCCATCCCTGCACATCGCCCAAGTGTTCACCATCACCTTTGTTCCCTCGGGGATGTCATAGCCCATCACCTCGCACTGCTCCCGGCACTTTCTGGGCAGCAGGAACGGTACCGGCGCGTGCAGGCGCAGCGTCTCCTCGATCACCAGCTGAAGGTAGCTTAGCTTTCCCACGTCGCCCTCTGTTATCTTGTTTTGCCCTTCAAATGCCTCCCGGATCTCTGCCTGGGCCTTGTGGAGGAGGTGTGGTTTCCTTACCAGCTCCGACATCGCCCATTCGAGTGTCGTGGCTGACGTCTCGCTCCCCGCAGCAAAGATCTCCTGGAATCAGCAAGTGTGAGTTAGAGAAAGTGATCTGATCGACATGCTTGCGTGCTTGAAATATGGAATGATTAATGAGGGGATCAGAGATTGGGGAGTGACCATGATGACGGTGGTGATGATCTCGGTGGTGAGGGCGCTCTGCACGCCGCCGTCCCTCTGCACTCTGAGCAACACGCCGAGTAGGTCCTCCTCGCTCTCGCTGCCATCGGCGCCTGCAGTAGTACGCTCGAGGATGATGTCCTTGAGGATATCGCGCACCTGTTGGTTACACCGTTTGGCCTTGCGAAGTCCGCCGCTGAGCCAGCTCGCCAGCGTCGACGAGGGGAACAGGTCGGCCAGGTTGAAACCGGCGGTGAGCTTCACCGACTCCTCGACCACGCGCAAAAACTCGTCGCGCCGCTGGCACCGGCTGCCGATGGCCGATCGTACCACGATGTCGCTTATCATGCGCGATAACTGCTCGCCGATCACGACCTCGGCGCCGACGCTGACGTTTCCCGAGCGAGCACACTCGTCGGCGATGGAGCGGATCAGGCCGGCGGCCTCGTCTTCGCGGATGTGGCGGAAGGACTGGACGCGGCGCGTGCTGAGGAGCTCCAGGACGCAGACACGGCGGAGCTGGCGCCACAGGTCGCCGTAGGCGGAGAAGAGGATGTCTTGCCCGCCGCGGCTGAAGACGGCAAGCGTGGGCGTCAGGTGGCGGCTAGCGAAGGAGGTGTCGTGCGTCTTGAGCACCTCCCGGGCGGCCTCAGCGGAGGAGACGACCAGCGTTGGCACGACACCGAAGCGGAGCAGCATGAGCGGGCCGTGCCTGCCGGAGAGCTCCCGCAAGGCCCGGTGTGGCAGGTCGCCGTAGCGCGACAGCAGGACATGGTGGAGGCTGCCCAAGAGCGGCAGCTTCCATGGCCCGGGCCGTAGCCGCTTTCCTGGCGCGGAGGAGGTGTTAATCTTCACGACTTGCTTGACGAGTAAGAAGATTAACGAGACAAGGAAGCCGAGCAGCGGCAGTGATGCAACAAGCTCCATTGTTCAATGGAGTTAGGCAAATGAGAAGGTAGTGTACTCTTTACTGGACCTTCTGTTGCATGATGAAGCATGATACGATTACGTATTTAAAGGACCGGCCTCCTGTCGCTCACCCAGGACTAGAAGAGGTCGATCAAAGCCGTCGCTTGGTCGTCGCTTGGCTTTCGCAGTTAGTCAGTGCCGTATCCAGCATAAAAAACGGCCGCAGTCACTGGTGACTTTTCTGGGCATGGTCAGTACATGTGACTGACTGTTCACAATATGGGCGAACTGATATTTTTCCACTGTAAAAAGATTCCAGGACAGCTCGAGGCTGGTCAATACATGTGCTATCGACAATTCAGGCGAGCTGAAATTTAAACACAACGAATTATACCAAAAAGCTCAAATATGGATCTCTCGGTACTACTGACAATGAAGGACTGGAATTATTTATAATCGAATGTGAAAAATGCTCTGCGATAATCAGTTGTGTGAAAGTGCGCTTTTGTAATTGGTCGTTAAGCTATTTTCCTGGTGAGTATATGCCAGTTTGTGCAGTAGGAGCAACTAGACTGCAAAGAATTTTACAATATCCTGGGATATAGATAGAAGACCCCGCGTCACTAACTCTAGACACAGGGATGCAGCCTCCGACAGTCCAAACCACCCCTCCCCAACGTTCATACTCTCCCCACCACCGCATAGAGGTCCCTGTCGGGCGAAACCTGGGCAAAGACGGTGGCCCAGTCCAACCCCACGTCTATCCTATTCCATCCCCTCCCGGACCAAAACCTAACTCACTCTTCCCCAATCCATTTCACTCCACTCTTATGCATGTCCTCTCCCCTCCCCTCCCCTCGACCATGGTCGGCTCCGGTAGCATATCTGAGTCTGAAGCCGACCTCCACTGGGATGTGCTTGTGGTGGAGGAGGTTTCTATCCCGCCACTGGACAACGAGGAGCTCGCTCGCCGACGCTTGCTGGAGGACAAGAGAGAGGGACAATGCATCCACGAGTTGGGCAACTCCGGCACCAGAACCGTCCCATTGTTTGGTCATCCGCGGGCTTTTACTTCCGCATCTCCTTTACAGTTATAGTATCTAAATTTTAGGAAGGTAGTTAATTGGTGATATTTGTTGGTTAAATGTCGGACCAAAGCCACCAAGACATAATCCATACTCCGTTCATGAGATCAATTGTTGTGCAAGGCTTGGTTGACCCAAGTCAATTCCGGTGATGTACCAAATACCTCGATATTTTTGGGAATAATCCACCAAATGTTCAATGAAGATCCGAAAGCAAGGCGCACTGTGGAATCTCTTCGCCATAGATGGGCATGCATCATAGACTCCATCAGCAAGTTTGTCGGATGCTATGCCCGGCAATGTATGTTTTTTGTGCTTCATTTTTTGTTGTTCACTTCAATTATTGCATATGTTGACTGATTCTTTTATTTGCTAGATAGATTTGCCAAATATTTGTACAATCCAGTTAAACAATGCCATGGTGGTTGAGTCACTATTGCAACATATTGAAGAAGAATTTCGCTACAGAAAATGATAGGGGAAGGGCAAATCTTGTGACAAAATGCCGGAATCCGAGGAAAGGGACAAAAACTGAGGGAACGGGAAGATCAGTCCCAGTCCTGGATGGCACAATGCAACAGGCAAAGGCGACGAGAAGCGGTGGCCGCCGCATTTGGGGTTGTCCACTGACATATAGGGCCTTATTTCCCCAGCCCGGTTGGAAATGGTCTAATGTCTTTTGTTAATCCGTGTTGGTTTAGACCAGGAAAAAGTCCAATTAAACCTTCAACTTATAGGGCATAGCTAAATCGAATCTTAATATTTCAATCCCCGAAATCAGCACACCAAACTATCAAATCCCGGTATTTTTCAACCTTGGATCTGTTTGACGCACCGGTAAAGCACAGATCCTGACTGTGATAACTGTTTAGTCTTCTGACAATACGGGCTACCTGTCATATCCGTCATCCTCTCCAGTCTCTGTAAAATTCTTCTATCTGGCAACACCAAACTCATTGCCAGGCTCCAAGGAAGAGAACACCCTCCTGTGGGCCAAGCTTCAGACCTCCATGGCGAGCATGTCGAGCAGGGAACGTCCCAAGTCAACATGGACGTTGGTGTGTCGACGTATTTGGTGGAAGACGCGGCTGAGGAAGACGCGAGCGAGTATTTGGTGGAGAGCAATGTCTTGGCATGAAGATCGAGCGGTGGTCGGGACGCCGTCGAATGGATTAGAGAGCTTTTTCAACTGGTAGAGGAGCTCCCGGGGTTGGTTCCGGCACGCCGGTGGCGGCGGGCGTGGAGTTGCTGGCGGGTGTTTACCCGGCTGGCAGTATGGTGGAGGCCAGTAGGACACATAGGTACTGCAAACGGGACCAACTATGCCCTAGTCAACGACCTAGTCCGATCTGCCAGGTTAATGAAACTCCATATCAAATAGATCTAAGGTTTAGAATAGACCGAGATTCAAAAGTTTGGTGTGCTGATTTTAAGAACTGAGAGTTTAAGATTCGATTTGGCTACTCTTAAAGCATCTCCACTCGCGGCGCCCAAATTGCGTCCGGATGGGCGTCCGGACGAGCTGTCGGCTATGGGGGCGTCACTCCCCACTCGCGCCTCCCAGATCGACTCACCAAATTGTTTTTTCCATCTAAATTCAAATATTTTGACAAGTACAAATCAAATAATATGTGAATGTTTCATAGTTTTCAATGCGTAAAATAAAGTTTCACAATATTTAAAAATAAAATTACAATTCAAACATGTTGCCCTTCTAGGGCTGCCGCTGCCATTCCCCAGCACGCCCATAAATGGTCGACTATATCATTTTGAAGTTGATGATGAACATTTTCATCACGAATCTCCATATGCATCACGAGAAAATCAGCAAAATCTGCCGCCACGTCGTGATCAACATCAGCGAGAGGACCCTGAAAGTCGAACGGTAGATGATCATGCACTGGATTAGCGCGCTTGTCCTCGATAATCATGTTGTGTATGATCACACACACATTCATCACCTCCCACATCTGTTCGTCCGACCATTTAGAGCAGGGTACCGAGCAGTAGCAAACCCTTAATGGAGCACTCCAAATGCCTGCTCGACCTCCTTCCTGGCACTCTCTTGTTCGGAGGCAAACCAACAAGCTTTTGTTCCGAGAGGGTTGGAGATTGTCTTCATAAATGTTGCACACCTTGGATAGATGCCATCAGCTAGGTAGTACCCTTTGTTGTACAGGTGGCCACTGATCTCATAGTTGACTGTTGGAGTATGGCCTTCAACGAGCTTCGCAAACACGGGAGATTGTTGCAACACATTGATGTCATTGTGGGATCCTGCTGTCCCGAAAAAGCGTTCCAAATTGTGGCACCCCGATCCAGATGATCGAGCTACCCCATATACCAGTCCCAGAAACACTGGATATATGACAACTTGATAAACAAAGACATAACCAAATATATTCAAGGCTCTGAGTTCGATCGGTTCCAATATATTACAACACGGGGTGAGGCTCCAGCGATCGCGCCACAGGCGCACACAACAGTATGTACATTATTTTTCTAACATCGAGCCTCTATTAGAGATCGCAGCGGGTACGTAGGTAGTAGCGTGGCAACGTCGGGCCTTATTCCACGGGGTCATGCCTGGGACACTGATTCCTAGTTCTCGTACAGCGGGTACTCGGCGACGGGTGCAGCGGGGTCTGGCCACATGAAAAGCCAGGTGAGTACATTGAATGTACTCGCAAGACATTAGCCTAAAATCAAACAAGGTCTATCTATATGGCATGGCATAAGTTCGGAAAGTAGCATGGCATAAGTTCGGGTATTTAAGTGCGAGTCCAAGCTTAACGGTTGGACTTAACTTACCTACTTACCTTAGTAGGGACGTTTCGTGTTATCAAGTGAGAACACGTTTCTCACTCAACAACTCGTAACCACAACTAGGCTTCCAAGCCTTTAGCCAACTCTGGCTTATTTCTCGATTCTCAAGTCCTTGGCCAACTCTGGCTAGACTCTCAAATTTCCACGTGATCGTTGGGTTTCATTTTAATTATTTCTCCAAGTTCGACTGGACTGACTCATAGCGTGACTTGACCCAAACATCGTCCCATAACCCAGGGACAAGGCTAGATTCTAGATTTACACTCTCGAGAGGTTGCAACTTTTATCCACACGCTGAAGTCTAGGCTTGTACCATCGGTACCGAAGTACTAGAACCGATCATGGCGACAGTACAAACTCACACTTCCACAACCGTTTATTCTACCCGGACACTCCCTGTGTAGCCACCGACACGTCCAAGGGACCAAGTCTTATGACGAAGTGAATCCGGCATGCCCCCAACAGATGAGCGACGCCTAGCTCCGGAACCTTCGCAAGACTAACCCCGACCACAAAGGTAAACGACTAGACTTGCCAAATGGGTGCCGTCAAAGGAGGCTTGATAGAATACTCGGCCATGGTCCGCCCATATGAACGACGCATGGTTGTGCTGGTTGTGCTTGGTGAGTGGCACTATGCGATACAATCTAGTCGAGGGAGGTGGTTATCTTCTTATTCCAATTTAATTCCAGCCTTCCAAGCAACACACGATATTAGTATGGTAATTCAAGCAGTAAATAAAACATATTAACCTCCACATAACAATGTCCAGAAAATAAAATGGCGTCAACCGGATGACTGTGGCGGAGCTACCTCCGACCAGCGCCTTCTCGTTTGACAAGGAAAAAGAAACGTCAACCGGATGACTGTGGCGGAGCTACCTCCGACCAGCGCCTTCTCGTTCGACAAAAGAAAAAGAAACGTCAACCGGATGACTGTGGCGGAGCTACCTCCGACCAGCGCCTTCTCGTTTGACAAGGAAAAAAAGAAACGTCAGCCGGATGACTATGGCGGAGCTACCTCCGACCAGCGCCTTCTCGTTTGACAAGGAAAAAGAAACGTCAACCGGATGACTGTGGCGGAGCTACCTCCGACCAGCGCCTTCTCGTTTGACAAGGAAAAAAAGAAACGTCAACTGGATGACTGTGGCGGAGCTACCTCCGACCAGCGCCTTCTCGTTCGACAAAAGAAAAGGTGTTGCGAAGATCTACAGATATATTTATATAGATGCGACAATTTTCAATGCAGCATGGCATGTGAGATGCAACAGCCACCAATTTAAACAATCAAACAATTTTCTAAAGTTTGACTAAGCTTGAGATCGGGTTAACGGCTTGCCTTCAGCAGCGGGGTATGGTTCGGGAACAACTTCCACTTCGTCGGAGAGGTTTAAATCGATTAAAGGAATGAAAATATGCATCAAATACCCCTCCTAGGTCATCGAATAAATGCCAAAAAAATAAATTCCAAATAAATCCATTCTGGTTCCATTGGAAAGACAATTTTAAAACAAAGCCAGCAAAATTTGTTTCATATTTTTCTGACCATTTTTGAGAGAGATATTGCCTTTCAAAGTTTGGTTTATTTTCTGCCTTTTTCAAAAAGAAAAAAAGAAAACAGAAACGGTTCGGAGAAATGTTTAAAAACCTGACCAGCGGGACCCACTGGTCAGTGGCTGAGGGCCGAACCGTTACGCGCGCTAGAAAAAAAAGAAAAGAAAAACAGGGCGGCGGGGTCTTCTTCCCCGGCGAGCTCACCATGCTCGATCGCGGCGTGGGGAAGGAGATGGAGCAGGGCGAGGGCGGCTACGGCTCCGTGGTGGTCGCTATTGGGGGAGGGGCGAGAGGCTGGTGGTGGGGAGGCTCTGGAGTGGGGAATCGACAGGAGACCGTGCGGTGGAGACGTGCTCGTCGCCGGCACCCTGGTGCTCCCTAGGAGCTGATTCTGGAGGGGGAGGAAGCTGAGGGAGAGGGGAGGGTGGTGTGATGCTGGCTGCTGCCGGGTGGCCTTCTTATAGCTTCCCCGCACGGTGGCCGCCATCAATGCCACGGCGAGGTGTCGACCGCGGCGTGGGTGCTGTGCGCGTGGCGCGTCGCGAAGCCGGTGGCACAGGAACGCACGCGGACGCTGGGAGAGGGAGTGGATAGGCATGGCACTGCCGGAGCGGCTGACGGGCGGCCCCCGTCGAGCACAGGGCTGGGCGGCGCGTCGGCTAGCGCCTGGCGTGTCTGCGGCGGCCCTCGGGCGCGTGCGCGTGCACGAGGAGGTGAAGGGGAGGGTGGAGAGTGCGGGAGGCACGCTTGGGCGCGAGGGGGCGCGGTCCTCCAGCGACCAGGAATGGGCGGCGCTCCACGGCCACGTCCATGCCGATGTTGGCATGGCCCAGACCATGCCAATGTCGGCATCGACACCGTTCTCTCAACTCTAGTCACCAAATTGAAAAATAAAGATATCACCGTGCGCCAAATGGGAAGCCCTACAACTTTGCTGACTAGAGTTTTTGCAAATTCGAAAGTTGGTCCGACTAGAAAATTTGAAAAACAGTGCTGGCCAAAATGGAATTTAATTGTTTGGAGGGGTAGATGGAGTTGGATGGAGATGCCCTTTGTCCTGAGGTAGGAGTGATGAAGAGGAGCTTATCCCTGCCTTGGATTCATCCAGGAGAATTGTTTTTGATAGATCTAAAAATACTTTGAGAAAATAGGCAGATTGTAAAAAGAAATGTGGAGGGAAATTTTCCTAAGTCATGGCACTATATTTTTTTATAAATGAGATCCACATCAACTAGGGAAGGTTCCCTAATTTTTGCAGAATTTTTAAGGATATAAAAATAGGGGTTCCTTTGGAAGGCCAAATAAAAGGTAAAAAATTTAAAAGAGAAAAGGAATTTCTCAAATCAATATTTGTCCAAGGTAGAATTACAAATACAAGTACCAGGTGGGAGGGGAATGGAAGGCACAAGATCCCAACTTGATTTATCAGATTTGAAAAGGTTTAAGATTTAAAATGATTTTCCTGAGGTTTAAATCCAATTGCATTTAAATAAAAAAGAAATCATGTATTTTGGAAAATATTTAAAAGGGCCAAAAATCCAGGGTGTTACAAACCTTCCCCCCTTAGGATGAATCTCGTCCCCGAGATTCCTGCGGCTCGCTGAACAGATACAGATACTCTGTCCTTAGCAAATCTTCACGTTCCCAGGTGGCCACTTCCTCTGTGTGTCTGTCCCACTGTACCTTGTAGAACTTTGTGACCTTGTTGCGGGTGCGGCATTCTGACTCATCCAAGATCCTGACGGGGTGTTCCTCGTAAGTCAGTTCGCTGCTCAACTTCAATTCCCTAAAGTCGGCCTGTTTGGTTGGGGGTGAGATGCACTTCCTCAGCTGGGATACGTGGAAGACGTCGTGCACTCCAGTCAATTCCTCTGGTAGTTCCAGCTGGTAGGCTACCGATCCTTTTCTTGCCAAGATCTTGAAGGGTCCAATAAATCTCGGGGCCAGCTTCCCTTTCATGTGGAACCTTTTCAGGCCCTTGAGGGGTGTTACCCGAAGATAGACATAGTCGTTTTCTTCGAAGTGTATCTGACGATGCCGTCGGTCGTAATAACTCTTCTGGCGGGATTGAGCTGCCTTGAGCCGGTCTCGAATCAGATGTACTTGCTTTTCGGCTTCCAACAAAACATCGGGCCCAAAGATCTTACTGTCTCCAGCTTCGGACCAGTTGAGCGGGGTCCGACACTTTCTCCCATACAGTGCTTCAAATGGTGACATTTTCAAGCTGCCCTGGTAGCTGTTGTTGTATGAGAACTCCGCATAGGGTAGACTATCTTCCCATCCTGCTCCATAGGCGAGCACACACGAACGGAGCATGTCTTCTAATATTTGATTGACCGCTCTGTTTGGCCGTCCGTCTGTGGGTGATATGCGGTGCTGAATGATAGTTTTGTCCCCATGGCCTGATGCAGGCTTGTCCAAAATTTGGAGGTAAATTGTGTACCTCTATCTGACACAATGGTCTTCGGGACTCCATGGAGTTTGACAATCTTGTTCACATAGAGTTGTGCTAGCTGGTCCGAACGGTACGTTGTCTTGACGGGGATAAAGTGAGACACCTTTGTCAAACGGTCGACAATGACCCAGATAGAATCATTTCCTCGGCTGGACTTGGGAAGTCCGACAATGAAATCCATACTTATGTGGTCCCATTTCCACTCGGGTACCTTAAGGGGTTGAAGGAATCCTGTGGGTTTTTGGTGCTCGGCTTTCACTAGGTTGCATACGTTGCAGCACGCGACATAGTAGGCGATTTCCTTCTTCATACCGGCCCACCAGAATATTTGTTTCAAATCTTGGTACATCTTGGTACTTCCCGGGTGAATAGAATAGGCAGACTCGTGGGCTTCCTGAGGATCTGCTATTTTAGCGCGGCCTTGTCGGGTACACAAAGGCGGTTACCGTAGCGGACCACTCCTTGACTGTCCAAGGAAAATTCCTTGGCTTTACCCAGCGGTATCTTGGTCTTGATCCCTTTTATGCCGGGGTCGTTGGCCTACTCGGTTTTTATCTCTTCCTCCAGGTTTGGTTTTACCTCCAAGGTGCTTAAATAGGCCTACTTCCCACGAACAAGTTCAGCTTTGTGAATTCTTTCTCCAAACCTGGCCGCATCCTTGGGGGCTTCCGGCTTAGGGCATCAGCTACCACGTTGGCCTTTCCTGGATGATAATGAATTCCAAGGTCGTAGTCCTTGATTACTTCTAGCCACCTTCTTTGCCTCAGATTGAGGTCAGGCTGGGTGAAGATGTACTTCAAGCTTTTGTGATCCGTGTAGATCTCGCATCTTAGACCAATAAGGTGATGCCGCCAAGTCTTCAGGGCGAGTATGACGGCGGCCAATTCCAAGTCGTGTGTGGGGTAATTGAGCTCGTGGGTCTTGAGTTTCCTTGATACATATGCGATGACCTTCCCTTCTTTCATGAGTACGGCCCCTAGTCCATTTCTACATGCATCACAGTATACGGTAAAATCCTTGGCATCATCAGGCAAAACCAGTATTGGGGCTGTGGTTAACCGGGTCTTCAACTCGTTGAAGCTTTCTTCACACTCGTCTGTCCAAGCATACTTGCGATTCTTATTTAACAAATCCGTCATGGGCTTGGCTATCTTGGAAAAGTTTTCAATGAACCTTCGGTAGTAACCAGCCAATCCTAGGAAACTTCTGATTTCCGACACATTGGTGGGGGTTTTCCAGTTTAACACATCAGAGATCTTGCTGGGGTTTACGGCCACACCGGCTCCAGACAATACATGTCCTAGGAACTCCACTTCCTTTAACCAGAACTGGCATTTGCCGTACTTGGCATAGAGTTGTTGTTCACGTAGTCTTCCGAGAACCAACCTGAGGTGTTCGGCGTTCTCCTCCTCATTTTTGGAGTAGATCAGGATGTCGTCGATGAACACCACGACGAACTTGTCGAGATACTCCATGAACACCTTGTTCATCATGCCCATGAAGTAGGCGGGAGCATTGGTTAGGCCGAATGACATAACAGTACATTCATACAGTCCATATCTGGTGGTAAAAGCGGTCTTGGGAATATCACTTTCTTGGATCTTCAGCTGATAATACCCAGTGTGGAGATCAATCTTGGAGAATACACGAGCACCACGGAGTTGGTCAAACAGATCATTGATTCGTGGGAGAGGGTACTTGTTTTTTATGGTGACATCATTGAGAGCACGATAGTCAATGCATACTCGGAGTGTACCATCACTCTTCTTTGCAAATAGGACTGGTGATCCCCAGGGTGAAATGCTCGGGCGAATGAACTTCTTCCGGATTAGTTCGTCAAGTTGTTTCTTCAGTTCCACTAGCTCAGGACTTGTCATACGGTAATGTTTCTTGAATATTGGGTTTGTTCCCGTACGACTTCAATGGCAAATTCAATATCACGGTCAGGGGGCATTCTGGGTAGTTCATCTGGGAACACATCTGGATATTCACTTACCACATACACTTCTCCTATCTCCGGGGGCTTGGACAAGAAACATCTTTGCATTTATCTGGTGGGGCTTATTTGGCAGGTAGGTGGTACGTATGCCTTCCGGGTTGGTGAGAGTAACTGCTCGAGTTGCACAATCAATCTGGGCTGCATGCTGGACCAACCATGTGGCGCCCCGACCCGACTGCTATACAGTGATGCTGTGTGTCACCGGTTAAGCGATACAACCGGAGGTTACGGGTTTACCATTCCCCGACCAAAACCTTTGGCAGGCGTTGCTCGGAATTGATCACTGGCAACGCAACACCCCGATTGATGCCTTAACACAGGCACAACCCTCAATGTATAATAGAGGGATCAAGACTTGTGGAACAACTGGCATATCACAGACTCTACGACACAAATCATTATAGTTCAACTCTTATAATAGAGAAAGATAGCAAATTACAACCAGAGGTCACAGACCCAACATTACAACATGCGGAAGCGAATTAGGTTGTTCTAAACAACAAGATCCAAATTATGGCCTAAGAGGCCTACAGATAAACATCCAGCGCCAGCTGCTCCGGGATGTCCCAAGCTGCCACCTGGGAACCCCAGACTACTCGTCGACGTCCACAAAGAACCCACCTTCGAGGTCGGTGAAGTCCTCCTCTGAAACAAAACAAACGACGTTGAGTTCGACGAACTTGCAAGATTATATATAGAGCTTTAGCTCGATGAGGCTTTCAAGGTTTTATGGCTGTTTTGCATAAAGCTGATTTTATTTATGAAAACATAACTCAATGGCATCGACTATTTAGAGTATTTTCAGAAGAGGTAAGAAGTGACTCTTTTCTTTGATCACCTTTCTCAACATCAACCATCATCAACCACTGTACCTGTTCTACAAAGGCACCTCCCCGAATCACCCTCGAGGAAGTCAACCTTGCATTCTTGAGTGGTACCTTTAGTACCCAGTTTTTAATCATTCCGTTCAAGTTATTCTATGATCTTATCGTCCTTTCCCAAGTCGTCCATAACCGCGGACATGGCTTTTCGAAAAGATTTACCCTGCAGGGGTGTACAATGTTTGCCACGCGTACCGTCCGGCCCATTACCTGCGCATTAGCTCTCTTCCTTGGAGAGCCGGCTGGGTGGGAGCGGTGTCGACTTCTCCCTCGTTAAGGACTTTCCAGGATCATCAGTGGCGGTAGGGCAACCAGGCCTTCAACACCCTGCCCCACGGCCACTTATTTTCCTAACACCACAATCCTCATCCCAGTTCATACCACCATCATCACGCACATGCAAATGGAAGCTCGAACTAGAGGATCCTGGCCAGCCCCGCCGCTTTATTTAGTCTATGAGGGTTCCAGCAATTGCATAGGCCTCACGCATGGTTGCACGCTCAGTCTTGGTTCGGGAGGTAAAGAACTCGCACCTAGGCGGCGAGAGTGAGACAAAACACCACAACCACAGTGGCATCTCATCCCCACCTTTAGCATCTTATTACCTGTCACCACAACTCTCCACCATCATCTGGACAAATCATCACCTGTTTCCAACATGAACCATCCATCGGACGGCTAAGCATTTAACTAAGCATGGCTAAGCAACAACATAGCATAGTTAAGTATCTCAGGCCAACAATACAATCCTATGGATAATAGGAGGGAAACAGGTATTGGCATCGAAACTTAATGCAACTATAGGATACTCTAATCCAATAAAATTGACATTTGGAACCGCATGCAATATTATAGTGGAGAAAATACTTGCGGAAAATAGGATAAGACATGCTCAGAGGGGGGATTACGCTTGCCTTGCTCAACGTGCGGGTAGTACGGATCGTCGCGATACGGTGGGGCACTTCCACTCCTTGATCTACCGATGCACAACAATACCGGAGAGGAACAATCAAAACCACGGATAACACCGGTGCAATGCGCAAACACATGATGACATGACATTTTAATGCACCGACTTATTATCAGCTATCCGACAATTTAAATGGGGTGTGAAAAACAATTACTTTAACTAGACAAGGAAACACCCCATATTTAACTTAGTGATTCTACGAATTTATAACAAGTGCCGTTCTTTAGTGTGCTCAAATATGCATGATATCATTTTAAAAGGTTAGTTCCCGAATTTCCGGACATTTTGGGTATCTCGAACACATTTTATGATGTCCCGATAAAAGTTGTTACATTTTTAAATTCCTCTTTTAATTATGTCCTCTACAATTTATGTTTAAACAACATTAGAAATTACTTAGCCAAATTAGAAGGATAATAAAAGAAACAGTACAAAAATTGAGTGCTGGACAAATTCGAAAAATCCGAATTTTCCTCTCTCGGAATATCTGACTGAAGAAGCAGAACCAAAATTTGGCTAAGGAGTGAAAATATCTCGCACAGGAGAACTTCGGAAAATCCGAAGTAGCTCAGGATCGGATTATCCGATCTTCTCCGATGTTAAAATTCCACTAAGGACCTAAGGTCCAGACGCACTGGCCTCAGCCGGATATTCCGGTTCGGCCTCGACTCGGAACTTCCGACACAGCAACGAAACGGAGCGACGGCGAGCACGACGCAACCTCGGCGAGGCTACGGCGAAATAGGGAGGGAGAAGAGGTCCAAAGGACGTGGTGCTCACCCTCGGCTCGTGGTTGTGCCCAGCAGGGCAGAGGTGGACGGAGGGCGGTGTATTTCCCGCGGCGGAGCTCGGACTGCAGCGGTGAAGTCGTGGGCGGTGACGGCGATTCCGGTCGCCCCAGCTCGATTCCTGTGGCTAAGGAGTAGAGGACGTGGTGGCGGAGCTTTCTACAGTCTTGGTTTCGCTCGGGGAACTCTCAATCGTCGGCGACGAGGCGGCGGAGCTCGACGGCCATGGCGCTCGGCTGCGAGCTCGGGGAAGAGAAAAGGGGATCGAGGGAATGTATCTGGGGGGAGAGAGAGAGCTGGTGAGGTCGTGGGGCTTGCTCTCCTGCAGGTGAGGGCGAGGAGGGGGCCCCGGCGCGGCGTGCGGCAGAGCGCGGCACGGCATGGCGCCAGTGCCATAGCTACAGGGAAGAAGAGAGACGACCCTTTTCCCGAAAACCCCTAGAAAATATTTCCCATCACGATAGGTCCTTCCCCCCTTTTCTTTTAAAACCTTTTAAAACCAGCACCTTCAGTGATTTAATTAGAGCACTTAAACACTTTCAAAAATTATGAAATAATTTGTGTAGCCTTTTCATATCATGTGGAAGCTCCACAAAAATTGGCGCCTCCAAATAAAATGTTTTGAACCACTTTTGTTTAGAAAGGTTGGATAAGGCATTTTGCGAAATTCAAAAGTGTTGCTCCTTTCATATTTTTAGGGAAGGGCAAAATATTATTTTGGAACTCTTGAAACTTCCTTGACAACTCTAAGATGTCAAGTATTTTTGTTTTGCAAGTTTGAGTGCCTTCATTGATTTGAATTTGTTGAAGCAAATTTGGCATTTTGTTTTACATGGTGCCAAACCACCACAATTCCCTAACAACAATTCCCTAGCAACACATGATGCATGGATGCCATGATGCAAGGAACACAAAAGTGGAAAAATTACACAGGTTTTTAGGTTCTCAAACTTTGGGCTGTTACAATTCTACCCCCTTACAGGAATCTCGTCCCGAGATTCTAAGTTGCGGAAAGAAGTCGGGATACTCCTCACGAAGACTAGACTCTCTTTCCCAAGTTGCTTCTTCCTCGGAATGGTGAGACCATTGAACTTTGAGGAACTTGGTAGTCTTGTTACGGGTCTTCCTTTCGGCTTCATCCAGGACACGATAGGATGCTCGCGATAAGTGAGATCTTCCTGGAGATCTAGCTCTCATGATTGACCCATGGATAGGATCTTTGAAACACCGGCGAAGTTGGGAGACATGAAACACATCATGTACATTTGGGAAGATGACCGGTAACTCCAACTTATAAGAAAGATCTCCTCGCTTGGCCAGAACGGTGAAAGGGCCAACATAGCGAGGGGCCAATTTCCCTTTGATACCGAAGCGGCGAACGCCACGAAGGGGAGAGACGCGGAGATAAGCTTTATCACCAATTTCATAGTGAATTTCCTGATGGTGCTTATCATAGTAGCTCTTCTGCCTAGACTGAGCAATCTTCAGATTCTCTCTTATGATTCTAACCTTCTCCTCAGCTTCATTGATCACATCCGGACCAAAGAGTGCTCTCTCTCCGGTCTCGGACCAATTTAGAGGAGTGCGGCATTTTCTTCCATAAGAGCCTCGAATGGAGCCATGCCCAGACTAGCTTGATAGCTATTGTTGTAGGAGAACTCCGCGAAAGGGAGATACTTTTCCCAACCCTTGCCAAAAGAGATTACACATGCCCTAAGCATGTCTTCCAACACTTGGTTCACTCTTTCGGTCTGACCATCAGTTTGAGGATGGTAGGCGGTACTGAAGTTGAGACGGGACCCCATAGCAGTTTGGAAACTCTGCCAAAACTTGGATACAAAGATACTTCCACGGTCCGATATGATCCTCAGAGGGACCCCATGCAATGGAACAATACGAGCCAATATAAGTCAGCAAGTTGACTTGCCCGTATATCATCACGGACTGGTAGGAAGTGAGCAACCTTGGACAGTCGATCAATGATTACCCAGATTGCATTGTTGCCCTTTTGAGATCGGGAAACCCGGTGATGAAGTCCATACCAATTTCATCCCATTTCCACTCGGGACTGCAATAGGGCGAAGAGTGCCGGCAGGCCTTTGATGTTCAGCCTTTACCCGTCGACAGGTGTCGCATTCAGCAACATACTTGGCAATTTCTCGTTTCATCCGAGTCCACCAGAATTGTGGTCGAAGGTCTTGGTACATTTTGGTACTACCGGGATGAATAGAGAGAGGAGATTCATGAGCTTCTTGGAGGATCAGCTCCCTCAATTTTCGTTTCTTTGGCACTACCAAGCGGTCACCAAAATAAACAACTCCGGATTCATTGACAGAAAAACATTTGGCCTTCCCGCTAGCAATGTTCTCCTTGATTTTTAGAATACCCTTGTCACGGTTTGAGCTTCCTTAATCTGGTCTACAAGAGTAGATTTGATCTCCAGATTTGCAAGGTAGCCAGAGGGAACATTTCTAAGTTCAAACGAGAGAACTCTTCATGAGGGCAGGTTGGGCCTTTTCAATCATCAGATTGTTGCAATAGGACTTCCGACTTAGCGCGTCAGCCACGACGTTTGCTTTGCCGGGTTGATAGTTCAGACTCACATCATAGTCCTTGATTAACTCCAACCAACGCCTTTGCCTGAGATTTAAATCCGGCTGGGTGAAGAGGTACTTCAGACTCTTGTGATCCGAGAAATCTCGCAACGGTTACCAAACAGGTATGGTCTCCATTGCTTCAAAGCATAGACCACCGCGGCAAGTTCTAGATCATGAGTTGGGTAGTTGTGCTCATGCGGCTTAAGTTGGCGAGAAGCATATGCCACCACATGGCCATCTTGCATTAGCACACAGCCCAAGCCTTGCAGAGAGGCGTCACAGAAGACGACGAAATCCTTGCTTGTGTCCGGCAGGACAAGCACAGGAGCGGAGTGAGTTTGGCTTTCAGTGTTTTGAAGCTCTCTTCAGCTTCGGCCGTCCATACGAACTTTTTATCCTTCTTGAGAAGGTCAGTCAGGGCCTTGGCTATCTTGGAGAAACCTTCGATGAATCGGCGGTAGTAACCGCCAATCCGAGAAAGCTACGGATGTCCTTGACTGACATTGGAGTTTTCCAATCCAAATGGACTGAATCTTGTCGGGAATGACAGCCACACCATTAGCGGATATCACATGACCAAGGAAGACAAGATTATCCAACCAAAACTCACACTTGGAGAACTTGGCATAGAGGCGGTGTTCTCGAAGTCGTGTCAGAACCAACGAAGATGTTCCATGCTCTTCATCGGTTTTGGAATAAACGAGGATGTCATCAATGTAAATGACGACAAACTTGTCAAGATAATCCATGAAGATGGAGTTCATGAGCCTCATGAAAGTAGCTGGAGCATTGTGAGACCAAAGGACATGACGGTATACTCATATGAGCCATAGCGAGTAACAAATGCCGTCTTTGGATATCCTCCTTTCTGATCTTGATCTGATGGTCCTGACCTCAGATCCATCTTGGAGAATACCGTTGCACCAGCTAACTGATCCAACAGATCATTGATGCGGGAATAGGATACTTGTTCTTGATTGTCACCGCATTCAACGGTCGATAGTCAGAGACTAGACGAGGCACGGTAGAATCCTCTTCTTGACAAAGAGTACCGGACAACCCCAAGGTGAACTGCTAGGCTGGATGAAATCCTTCGCTAACAGCTGATCAATTTGCTCTTTCAACAGAGCCAACTCTTCCACCGGCATACGGTAGGGCTTCTTGGAAATCGGAGCGTACCGGGAAGTAGATCTATGACAAACTCCACACTTCGGTCAGGAGGCATGCCAGGCAATTCTTCCGGGAACACATCCGGGAAGTCACACACCACGTGTATGTCCTGGATTTCAGGAGGGGATTCGCCTTCCATAAAGCAAAGGGATCTCAGGTGAGTTGGGTATGATGAAGATGGAGGTCTTGATAGTGCAGACCAATACTTAACACTGTCGCCGGAAGAATTGGTCACGGTGATGGTCTTGGCAGCACAGTCGAGATTAGCCCGGTATTTGGCTAGCCAGTTCATGCCCAGTATGACATCAATGCCACTTGACCTCAGAGCTACCAAAGCGAAAGGAAAAGAGTAGTAACCTAGTAATCTGGACCTCAGGAGTAACCCATCGGTTTGCCATTTGGAGCCAGGTGGAGATCACCAAGGGATGGCTCATTTCTCGAACGGTATTTGTGGTCTTTTGCAAAGCTATAGATATGAATGAATGCGATGCTCCAGAGTCAAACAAAACTGTAGCTGAATTGCCGTTGATTCGTAACTCACCCATGAGAACGCCGGGGTCCTCTTCAGCTTCTTCAGCAGAGACGTGGTTCAGGCGACCACGCACAATAGGTCCAGCCTTGCCAGCTGGAGTGGCAGGGGCTCGTGCAGGAGTTCCGTGAGGTGCCTTCTGGGGGCACTCCCTGGAGTAGTGGCCAGCCTGGCCACAGGTGTAGCAAGTGAGTCCAGGTGGAGCAGGTAGCATAGGACGGTACCCACTCCCCTACCCCAAGTGTCGAAGTAGTGGGGCGCGGAGGTGGTGGCCTGTATCCCGCGGCTCTCGGCATGAATGGAGCACGCGGCACAGCGCTGTAGGGAACAAACACCCTGCGCTTCTTGCTCTCAGAACCCGAGGAACTCTGGTGGTCCCCGTGTGCGGGCCTCTTGGAAGCCTCAAGTTCCTTTCTTCCTGCTCAAGAGTAAGAGCCTGGTTGAACAGCTCCTGGTAGGTCTGGAACCTGAAGGGCAACAACTCATAGCGGAGCTGCGGCGTAAGACCCTTGCGGAACAGCTCTTGCTTGTCAGCATCATGGTCACGTCCCTTGGGGCGTAACGAGAGAGATGGTTGAACTCACGACCATAAGTGCGGAGGTCCATACGTCCCTGTTGCAAATCCAGGAACTCCCTCCTCTTCAAATCCATGATCGGCTGGGGAATGTACTCCGCACGGAAGGCAGTGCGGAAATCAGCCCAAGTGAAGACATGGTTGGCTGGAAACAAAGCCACATGGCTTTCCCACCAACAGCCAGCACCAACCAAGAGGTAGGTGGCGAAGTTGACTTGCTCAGCCACTGGGACATGCAGCGCGGAGAACTTGCGCTCCAGAGCGCGAAGCCAATCATCAGCTTCCAGTGGCTCCTTAGCATCAGCAAAGGTGGGTGGCTGCGAGCGCAGGAACTCAGTGAGAGTGTTGCAGCCATTCCTCTGTGCATTCTGCTGCACCAACTGCTCAAGCAGCGCTCATTGCGCCCACGGTTCTCCTCAATGGCCATCAAGACCTGAGCCATCGAGGGTGGTGGCGGCAGATCATCCTCATCATTGTTGTGGTTACCGCGACCTCCGCGGCCTCCTCGAGCCATTCTGGAGATTTGACAATGACACAGTTAGTATCTTTCTCCGAATGGTCGAACAATAGCATTAGCGTCTACTCAAGTACACAGACTAGGGACGATAATACATTGTGTAACAATAACAAGGAATCAACAAGATAGAACTTGGGTCAAAGATCAGCATCATGTGCTACTAGCGAGATGCAATGGTTAAGGAACCATATGATTCAACACACTCTAGTTGGCACAATCCGGGACCTTATGTTCAAGTCCTTGGGTTAAAACCCACAAGGAGCAAATGATTAGACTCGGTAGAAACATCTGAGTTGATTTGGGATTGAACGCAGCGGGAGCAACGGACACATAACACTAAAGGTTAACACCACCCAGTGTTATCTAATAATTTTGAAGTAACAGATGAGAAGTAAAACTTTAACTCAAATCGAGGTAAGATTGCTCCGAGATTAGAGGGTAACCAGATAAGGAGTAAAAAGAATCCTAAGATGGTTTTCACAACTCATTTTTAGGTTAAAAATATTTTCACAAACACTAGACTCAACGTCGACCAGTAGAAGGGTTTCCTACAGGCAGTACTGCTCTGATACCAACTTGTGGCGCCCCGACCCGACTGCTATACAGTGATGCTGTGTGTCACCGGTTAAGCGATACAACCGGAGGTTACGGGTTTACCAATCCCCGGCCAAAACCTTTGGCAGGCGTTGCTCGGAATGGATCATCGGCAACGCAACACCCCGATTGATGCCTTAACACAGGCACAACCCTCAATGTATAATAGAGAGATCAAGACTTGTGGAACAACTGGCACATCACAGACTCTACGACACAAATCATTATAGTTCAACTCTTATAATAGAGAAAGATAGCAAATTACAACCAGAGGTCACAGACCCAACATTACAACATGCGGAAGCGAATTAGGTTGTTCTAAACAACAAGATCCAAATTATGGCCTAAGAGGCCTACAGATAAACATCCAGCGCCAGCTGTTCCGGGATGTCCCAAGCTGCCACCTGGGAACCCCAGACTACTCGTCGACGTCCACAAAGAACCCACCTTCGAGGTCGGTGAAGTCCTCCTCTGAAACAAAACAAACGACGTTGAGTTCGACGAACTCGCAAGATTTATATAGAGCTTTAGCTCGATGAGGCTTTCAAAGTTTTATGGCTGTTTTGCATAAAGCTGATTTTATTTATGAAAACATAACTCAATGGCATCGACTATTCAGAGTATTTTCAAAAGAGGTAAGAAGTACTCTTTTCTTTGATCACCTTTCTCAACATCAACCATCATCAACCACTGTACCTGTTCTACAAAGGCACCTCCCCGAATCACCCTCGAGGAAGTCACCTTGCATTCTTGAGTGGTACCTTTAGTACCCAGTTTTTAATCATTCCGTTCAAGTTATTCTATGATCTTATCGTCCTTTCCCAAGTCGTCCATAACCGTGGACACGGCTTTTCGAAAAGATTTACCCTGCAGGGGTGTACAATGTTTGCCACGCGTACCGTCCGGCCCATTACCTGCGCATTAGCTCTCTTCCTTGGAAAGCCGGCTGGGTGGGAGCGGTGTCGACTTCTCCCTCGTTAAGGACTTTCCAGGATCATCAGTGGCGGTAGGCAGCCAGGCCTTCAACACCCTGCCCCACGGCCACTTATTTTCCTAACACCACCATCCTCATCCCAGTTCATACCACCATCATCACGCACGCGCAAATGGAAGCCGAACTAGAGGACCCTGGCTAGCCCCGCCCGAGTTATTTAGTCTATGAGGGTTCCTGCAATTGCATAGGCCTCACGCATGGTTGCACGCTCAGTCTTGGTTCGGGAGGTAAAGAACTCGCACCTAGGCGGCGAGAACGAGACAAAGCACCACAACCACAGTGGCCTCTCATCCCCACCTTTAGCATCTTATTACCTGTCACCACAATTCTCCACCATCATCTGACAAATCATCACCTGTTTCCAACATGAACCATCCATCGGACGCTAAGCATTTAACTAAGCATGGCTAAGCATCAACATAGCATAGTTAAGTATCTCAGGCCAACAATACAATCCTATGGATAATAGGAGGGAAACAGGTATTGGCATCGGAAACTTAATGCAACTATAGGATACTCTAATCCAATAAAATTGACATTTGGAACCGCATGCAATATTATAGTGGAGAAAATACTTGCGGAAAATAGCATAAGACATGCTCAGAGGGGGATTACGCTTGCCTTGCTCAACGTGCGGTAGTACGGATCGTCGCGATACGGTGGGGGCACTTCCACTCCTTGATCTACCGATGCACAACAATACCGGAGAGGAACAATCAAAACCACGGATAACACCGGTGCAATGCGCAAACACATGATGACATGACATTTTAATGCACCGACTTATTATCAGCTATCCGACAATTTAAATGGGGTGTGAAAAACAATTACTTTAACTAGACAAGTAAACACCCCATATTTAACTTAGTGATTCTACGAATTTGTAACAAGTGTCGTTCTTTAGTGGTGCTCAAATATGCATGATATCATTTTAAAAGGTTTAGTTCCCGAATTTCCGGACATTTGGGTATCTCGAACACATTTTATGATGTCCCGATAAAAGTTGTTACATTTTTAAATTCCTCTTTTAATTATCTCCTCTACAATTTATTTTTAAACAACATTGGAATTACTTAGCCAAATTAGAAGGAAAAAATAAAAGAAACAGTACAAAAATTGAGTGCTGGACAAATTCGAAAATCCGAATTTTCCTCTCTCGGAATATCCGACTGAAGAAGCATAACCAAATTTTGGCTAAGGAGTGAAAATATCTCGCACGGGAGAACTTGGAAAATCCGAAGTAGCTCAGGATCAGATTATCCGATCTTCTCCGATGTTAAATTCCACTAAGGACCTAAGGTCCAGACGCACTGGCCTCGGCCGGATATTCCGGTTCGGCCTCGACTCGGAACTTCCGACGCAGCAACGAAACGGAGCGACGGCGAGCACGACGCAACCTCGGCGAGGCTACGACGAAATAGTAGGGAGAAGAGGTCCAGAAGGACGTGGTGCTCACCCTCGGCTCGTGGTTGTGCCCAGCAGGGCAGAGGTGGACGGAGGGCGGTGTATTTCCCGCGGCGGCGACGGCGATTCCGGTCGCCCCAGCTCGATTCCTGTGCTAAGGAGTAGAGGACGTGGCGGCGGAGCTTTCTACAGTCTTGGTTTCGCTCGGGGAACTCTCAATCCTCGGCGACGAGGCGGCGGAGCTCGACGGCCATGGCACTCGGCTGTGAGCTCGGGGAAGAGAAAAGGGGATCGAGGGAAAGTATCTGGGGGAGAGAGAGCAGGTGAGGTCGTGGGGCTTGCTCTCCTGCAGGTGAGGGCGGAGGAGGGGGCCCCCGCGCGGCGTGCGGCACAGCGCGGCACGGCATGGCGCCAGTGCCATAGCTACAGGGAAGAAGAGAGACGACCCTTTTCCCGAAAACCCCCTGGAAAATATTTCCCATCACGGATAGGTCCTTCCCCCCTTTTCTTTTTAAAACCTTTTAAAACTAGCACCTTCAGTGATTTAATTAGAGCACTTAAACACTTTCAAAAATTATAAAATAATTTGTGTAGCCTTTTCATATCATGTGGAAGCTCCACAAAAATTGGCGCCTCCAAATAAAATGTTTTGAACCACTTTTGTTTAGAAAGGTTGGATAAGGCATTTTGCGAAATTCAAAAGTGTTGCTCCTTTCATATTTTAGGGAAGGGCAAAATATTATTTTGGAACTCTTGAAACTTCCTTGACAACTCTAAGATGTCAAGTATTTTTGTTTTGCAAGTTGGAGTGCCTTCATTGATTTGAAATTTGTTGAAGCAAATTTGGCATTTTGTTTTTTACATGGTGCCAAACCACCACAATTCCCTAGCAACCACACAATTCCCTAACAACAATTCCCTAGCAACAACATGATGCATGGATGCCATGATGCAAGGAACACAAAATGGAAAAATTACACAGGTTTTTTAGGTTCTCAAACTTCGGGCTGTTACAAACCAATCCAATCCATACCTAGGATGGCGTCGAGGCCGGGCACATTGAGAGTGTTGAGCTGAGCTGGGAATTTCACTTGGTTGATGCTGACGGTCAGGTCTTGACAAACGGTGTTTGTTTTCATCTCAGAGGCAGGGGTTTGTATCACCAAAAGATGGCCCAAAGGGGGGAAACGGGAAAACGGTGTTTGGCGACAAAATCCTTCGAGACGAAAGAATGGGAAGCTCCAGAATCGAATAAAATCAGCGCGGGTTTAGTGTTGATAGTACACGTACCAAGCACTACATCCGAAGCTTCATATGCTTCCTCTGCAGACATGTGGTGGACACGGGCAACTTGAGGTGGCTTGATTGCACCGGCAGGGTGGTTGTTGTTGGAGTTGTTGTTGTTGTTGCCGTTGTGAAGGGGGCAATCCTTGATGTAGTGTCCTGTCTTGCCACACTTGAAGCAGAGTTCTCCCTTTTGCAGTCATCCACTAGGGGGCGCTTGTGGTAGAATCCTTCACGGGGATATCCCTCCTTCCTGGGTTGATTCCAAGTATTCTGAGGTGTTGAGGCCCAGTTGTTGGGATGCCATGTACGGGGCTTTGAAGTAGCTCCTTCATGCTGGTTCTTATGTGGCTCGAACTTCCGCTTGTGAGAGTCATAAATCGTGCGGTGCTCCTTTTCTGAGATTAGTGCCGTGTTGATCATGGACTGGAAATCTGGAAACTGTAGAACACTGAGTTGAGTTTTTATGGTCTGATGCATCCCATGAAGGAACCTGTCCTTTTTCTTTTCTTCTGTGTTGGTGTCCTCAGGTGCATAGCGAGCAAGGTTGTTGAACTTGGTCAGATATTCGCTGATGGATTTGCTGCCCTAAGTGAGTGCCAGAAATTCCTGCTGTTTCATCTTTATGAGACTTGAGGGAATGTAGGCTCTGGTAGGCTTCCTGAAATTTTGTCCAAGTGACAGCGGGTCCATCACCCTGGCGTCCTTTTGATTGTCCCACCAAACTCCGGCAGGGCCCTCAAGGTAGTGGGTGGCGAAGGGCACCTTGTCCTACTCGCCACGCGAGCGAGCTCCAGTTTCTTTCCCATAGTACGGAGTCAATCGTCAGCCTCAAGTGGGTTGTCAGCATATGAGAACTTTGGGGGTTGAGTACGCTGAAAGTCTTGCAGCTTTGAGCGGCCTGCGTGTGGGGCACCTTGTGCTTGCATGTACGTGCCAAACTCTCTCATGATCTGAGTCAGATGCTGGTTGTGACGTTCATCCATCATCATCATAAACTGACTCGGGCTTGTTCCTGAGTTGGTGGAGAGGAGGTGGTTGCGGGGGCACGGGATCCTCGCCGCTTGTCGTGCGGAACGACGAACGGGGGTCCTTGGCTGCCACTTGCACCGCTATTGGGCCTCATCCTGGATGGTTGAACGGGGTGGGCGGGTGACGCGTATCATGAGCATCCCATATGGGGAAAAAGTGTAACATCCAAGAAAAACCAAATGGGAACACGGTTTGCAAAGACAACAAACATGGTGTTATACATGGTTGGCGGAATTACAAGGTTTTTGTTACACGCTACATTACAGGGGATGCAAGATAAAGAGACAAGCTACTCGGTACAAGATACAAGGTACATGATACAAGGTGCCGGGTACAACTCTACCACTACATTATTCGGCGCGCGATACAGCGGAAAGGTATAATACACTAAGTGATACTGTCTCCGAGCGTCTAGAGCTCCATCTCGAGGGGTGTCGCCAGTGGGATGATGTCGATGTCCTCCCTCGCGGGGCTGTAGTCGGGTGAAGCGCGGTCGTCTCGGGAGTCTCCGGAGTAAGAGGGTGGGTCGGCACGGACGCGACGACGCTGAGACTGTACAGGGGTGAAGCGCGAGTAGTAGTGAGCGGCACTGCTACGGGTGCGGGGAGGTGGCGACAGAACATGGGTGCGAAAAACGGGCGATCCCCCTCCGGATCTGCTCGAGGGAGCTGTGGGTAAAGGTGGGGATCCGAGGTGGGGGGCGAGAAGTACCATGACAAGGATATACATCTCGGGTACCCTACCATAAGGGTACCTGGTGCATGTGTCGACTAAGACCCAGCTATCAAGAGCCTACATGAAGCCCATGACGAAAGGCCCAACAAGATGGAGTACCCCTCCAAGATTAGACATAGGCATAGTCGGTTTATACTTTCCTTACATGTAAACAGGGTCGGTTACGGACTCCCGAGACCCAGCCTCTTATAAAGGCTGGGAGGGCCGTCGATCCTGGCCAAGCAATACTCGAATCACCAAAGCCCTAGCGAGATCGACATCTCGCCGGAGCCTCCCTGTAACCGCATAATCTCACACGATCAATACCAGACAAGCAGGAAGTAGGGTCTTTACCTCCACCCGAGGGGCCTGAACCTGGGTAAATCTTTGCGTCCGCTTGTCAGCCGACGAAACTATCAGTACTACCACGTTCTCTCCCCATAATCTCAACCCTAGGTCCTAACCATGGGATTTGATGAGTTAACCCCTCGTCAATTGGAGCCGTCTGTGGGAAAGAATAGTGCTGGACTCACGGTTTCTTCGGTTCCATCGGAAAACGGCGACTCGCCGATCGAATCTACAAACGGCAACTCGCCGGCTGCATCAACAAACCAGAACTGCCGACTCGGGCGGCACACGGCAACTCACCGACTCACTCGACAAACGGCAGCACGCAAGCCTCACCTGCAAAAACACATCAGATCCTCTGATGGATTTCAAGCCACACTCGCCAGAATTCCAGGAGACCTTCGCCGATCTCGAGTCAGATTTGGGTTTAACCGTTGGCTCGTTCAATTTTTTCATAAACAAGCTTGGTGTGGCAGGACTTGACAGATCCATGCCAACTCGCGACTACCGCACACGAGGCTCCATCGGCTGCGGCTCCTTCGACTGCGGATCCATCAACTGCGTCCATACCATCGTCGATCCTCCAAGCT